>JAADXK010000125.1:0-43109 GCA_023337805.1 Globisporangium barbulae | reverse complement strand
GTCACTCGAGGCAAATATTCAAACAGAACAGCTTTCACAAAGTCAGAATATTCATAATCGCACTGAGCACAATATAGACAAAACGTACGAGCTCACCTGTTTGATCTGCATTATGCACACTCGTTATATTAAGTGAGCTAATTTTGCGCTGCACTTCTTTACCGAACTCGACAGCTCGCGCTTCTGCTTCTTCGGGACGGATCTGTCCTTGGCGTGTCTTCGCGCGGATGGAGAGCCTGTATCGCTTTCGAAAAGCCTTTCGCCACGACCACGAGCCCTCGAACGGCGAAATTCCGCGTTCGGCGGCAACGCTTTTGGCCCTTTGCCGCAGCATCACGTTGGAAACTGGAACGCCCTCTCTTCGCAGCGCGTTCACCCACTCAAGGATCTCCTGTTCTGCGTCTGAGGGCAGAGTTGTCGCGACGCCACACGCGCGATTGTACTTCTTCTTCTCAGACGCCGCCGTCTCGCAGTGCTTTTCTAGCGCCTCGAGCTCCTTCCGCCACAGATAGATGTTTTGCTCATTGTAAGACGCGCGTTAGTAGAGAATGCAGGAAAGAATGCGTGATCGTCTTCTGAACTTCATTAACATCGCGAAAGTAGTTAATGACGTCCAGCTTCTGCCTGTTCGTGTACTTCGTCCTCTTCTGCGTGCTCGTGCTAGCTTTCCTCCCCGCGCCGCGAACGCGTGGCCTTCCTTGCTTTCCCATTGCGATTTGCGTACTGGTGGCGACTCAAAATTACCAATTAAAAACAGGAGTGATTGTAAACCGGATATGACAAGTTATCATTGTTCCGCATGTGCAAAGATTTGATTGGCTGATGGCTCCACCCGGATAGCACATGTACCCGTATAACACAAGAGCAATACGGTAGTCCATCATATTTCGTAACCGGATTTGGGCACTTCGAGAACCTGCGCGGACTTGAGCCAAAGACTTTCGGCCAAAATCTCCGAGATGGATCCGGAATGCCGCGCGTTGCAGTTGCTCAGACGAGAGCTTCTCGGTGAGTTCGCCCCCAAGCCGACAGGGTTCCATTGACAGGATGAGCAACAGACGTGTCAGCTTTCGAGCGAGCAACCCCATCCCCATCTCAGGATTACTCAGTAAAATGTCGCTGCCAAGAATGTTGGTCGCACTCTGTCATCATCATCTTGATTATGGCCCCTCTTGCCCTCTCCCACACTCTTGACACTCGCTCTCCCCTCACTCTCATAATTCGAACCGCCACCAAACGATGAGCTTCACGCAGCAGCAGTTCATGAGCTCCACGGACGAGTCGCTCGTGTCGTTCCTCAACGGCATCGAGTTCACCACCAGCGGCGGCGGCGGCGGCGTACTGTGCAGTGACGAGGACGCGGGTGCGTTCTGCAGCGACTTCAGCAGCAATGGCTCACCGTATAGCGGCTGCACCGAGGTCAGCTCAACGGACTCGGACGACTCGCTCTCATCGTTATTGTTTTCGTCGCAGCTCGGGAATGACGACTCGGAGCTCGGGTTTGAGTTCACAGCCTGCGACTGGGACGTGTCGTCGTCGATTCCAGCACAGCGAATCGAGCCCCAACAGCAGGCCCAGCAGCAGAGCAAGCCACAGCGGAAGAAGGCGGGTAGCGTCGCTGCTGCGGGTAAAGTCAAGACGCCAGTGCTGGCGGCGGCGACCAAGCGGCCGCGCAAGCACAACCGCGTCGAGATCCTCAAGCTGCGCCAACAGGTCGAGGAGCTCGAGGCGCGCCAGGCCAAGTTGCAGAAGTTCCGCAGCAACTGCCAGCAGCAGGGAAAATATACTGACAGTGCCATTTCGGTGTCCGTGTCGGTGGCCGCCACAGCTCAACTCACTGCGCAGAACGGCACGAAGCTGCGCAAGACGACCAAGGGCGCTCAAAGTGTCACCACGGCTATCGTGGCTGCTGCCGCACCACGCTCCGTCTGGTTTGATCTCGCTGTTCAGCAGTACACGAGGCTGCAGGAGTCCGAGGCTCTGAACCGCAAGCTGCGCGACGCCGTGGCCAAGCAGCTCAAGATGACCAAGTCATTCCAGGCGCTGTTGCAGAAGAAGGTCTCGTCACAGGACCTGGACCCCTTGCTGAAGATTCCCGAATCCGTAGCAGCAAGCATGCAAACACAGCTCCTGAGCCCTGAAAAACAAAGACTCACGGATCTGTGCGCGAGCATGGAGCGCCTGTTTCTCGAGACCGACCTCGTGTGCCACCGCCTCGCGACCACAAACGACATTACCGCAGTGTTCTTCACCAGCCAAACCAAACAGGACGCCGTGTGCGGTCCGACCTTTGAGCTCACGACCAACACGCCCGTGGTCAACAGCTTCCAGCTGCTTGGCCGCGCGATGTGGAATGGGATCGTTAAGAATGAGTTCTCGGTCATCACGCCTCCTGCACGGAGGGCTCCGAGGACCCCGTCCCTGCTGGCATTCCACGGCAAGCAAGTGCAGATAACGATGCCCAGCAGAATGGGCGACCTCCTCGTCAGCGGCGTCGTGGTGGTCAGCAGGTTTGAAGAAGCCCACCGTGTCGTACTGACGATCGCGTCCATGTACACGGTGGGCGAGAGCTGCGTCGTGCTGCGCGAAAACGCATGGATCATCGTGACCGACACCTCGATTGCCACGCGGAGTGACGACGAAAGTGGAACATCATCGTCATCCCTCTGGAGCACACTGGCACAGTCGGCGCTCTTCCAGACGTTCTATCGCCTGCACAGTGAGAATCAGGACGCGAAGAGCGTCACGGGAAGCTCGCCATTTATGGACAAGACGCTCAACGACGAGACCGCGTACGTCCAGCAGCTCGTGATGAAGAACTTGAGCGACAGGATGCGCCAGCACATAACGCAGCTGCAGACGTCGCTGCTCTCGAAGGTCGGTGGTAAGTTCTTGGCCGACATGAGTGAAATCAAGTGCCCGATGATCGAGTGTGGGTGCTGATGAAGCACGAAGATTCATGACTTTATTTAGATTAACTGCACAGCATAGTAGTGGATGACTTTCATTTAGGGTTGACTTGAGACGACCCGACCTTGACACGACAGCACGAGGCTCGTCAGACATATTAATTATCCGGAGGCTGAGCCATCGCCACCATCGCAACTGCTCTTCTTCAGTGACTGCTCGAGCAGCACGTTCTCAATGATCTGGTAGCTCGTCGAGATGTTCGCGGCCGTCGCACTCAGCACAAAGTCTGTCAGCGCACCCACGCGCGCGAATCCGTCCTCATCACTTCTGATTCCACTGCTCGTAGTCCCTGGGAAACCACCACTGGCGCGCCGCCGCAGGTTTGGCGTAATGAGGTGGCACGTCTGCAGCAGCGTGAGGTTCCCAGGCAAGCTCGGTGGCCTCTTCATGATGATGTAGCCCTTCTCAATGAACCCAGCGTCGTTGGGCAGCAGCGGGTCCCCTGAAAAGGCCACGGGGTCGATCAGCGCCTGCCAGACGATCACGACGCGCTCCTCGTCTTCAATGTGCTGCCGCAGCACCTGCTTGACGCGAAAGTTTGCGCTCTTGTGCTTCGCGTGAACCTCGAGGCTGAAATTCTAGGTGCAGATATACATACAATAGGCGGGCCTTTGTTAGTATTGAGCTTGGGTGCATAGTCTAAAAGACTGCAACCTACCTTGAGATAGGACGAGATGGATGGTAGGAACACCTTGGGCGCGTTCTCCGTGTGGAACCGGTTCGGCACTTTCTCTTTGCCAAAGACAAAGTGGTGCCAGACAGCATCTCCGGTCTCGTGAATGCCGAACGGCAGCACTTTGTTTGCGAAGATCTCCATGACCATGTTGCCATTTGCGTCACGCCGTATGCGCGCGTCCTTGTGCGTCGTCTCCATTTGCGCGAGGCCGTTGGCTTCAAATACCGCGTCGATCTCGGCGTACGACTGCTGCACGCCTGCAAGTAGCTCATCAAAGATCGTGACGTCGGATCGATTTGGTACTGACTGGGAGACAACGGACGTGGGATGTGGTGGGGAGTAGGAAGAGCCGAGAATGATTTTTTCGATCTCCTGGACCCATCAGAATCAATACAAGCACGAGCATAGAGTTGTCAGAAAGCGCGGATACTAGTACAGTACAAGTGAAAATATCAAGAGCACCAACCTGTGTCGGCGCCGGCTTGAGCAGCACCTTCTCAAGGCTCTTGGCGATCTTGAGCTGCGTCTCGAGCACGAGCTTCAGGCGGATGTTCTCGCGCTCCGACTGTGCGCGCAGTGTGCGCTGGCGCTCGGCCAGTTCTTCCCACACCCTCGCAGCAACAGTAGCTGAGCTTGTGTTATCATCAAGACTCGGCGCTCTCTTCGTCACCGCTTTTCTGCTGGATACTAGAGAGAGTTCCGACGGGGACGCGAAGTGAGCCACACTGGCCTCTGTGGTATCAGCCGCAGCTGTCCCTTTATGACGTGTAGTAATCTCTGTTGATGGCGCGTTCTTCTTCATCTCACTGAGCTGGCTTTCCAGCTCCGCGACCTTCTTGTGCAAGTAGATGAGTTCTTCCTTGCGTTGGTTGCGCGCCTTGTTCGGGTCATTCCGACGCTTTGGCTTGGGCTTCGAAGGCTCAGCAGCAGCCGCCGTCTTCTTCTTGCTCTTGTTATTCGCGTTCTGCTCCTGATTAATATGACGAGCTAATGCAGCAGGCCCTCGACCAACGGCCGCCAGAGTCGAGGTCGTGCCACTCGAAGCGGTGGTGTTGGCATCTGAGATGGCCGTCGAATCTGTAGATGACGTCGACGATGGCGGAGCGAGCAGCTCGCTCGCGGACGCGTCGATGGCGCACACGACGTCCGCGATGTCGTCGGCCGAGAACTCTTCCAGCAGCTGCAGCAGCTCACAGTCGCTCATAGTAGAGGCTGGCGGCTGACGCGGATGCGGACGGCGCAGGCAGCAGTGGCGAGGCGGCGGACGTCATGACCTTGCTCAACGTCGAGGTGGAAATTGTACGTCTGATCCATAACTTTGTGGTATTTGAATCGATGACCCACATACAAATGCTAAGAGAAAGTGGCAATCGGTGATTGTTAAGTTGTAGTAGCAGTAATAAACAGGAAAGAGAGGTTTTAAATATGCTCCACCCTAGAAAATGGATATTGTATGACGCATTTCTGCACGAGATCAGGCAAGAGGAGAACAAGGAACCATGGACGCACCGCTGCTGCTGCTGCCCCTGGACGACGACGATACACAGGCGACGCTGGACGAGGCGCTCGCACTCATCGATACGTGGGACAGCGAGGAGACGCTCTCGTCGCTGCCTTCTGACAGCAGCAACTACACTAGCAGTCGCGTGTCGTCATCAGCGTCCTCGACCTCACCGTCGCAGGACACGTCGTCACTTCGATTTCGCATTGTGCTGCCACCGCCAGCGCGAGAGACATTGGTACCCACGACGACGAGTGATCGTGATGCAAGAGTGGCGGCCAGGAAAAGGAAGAGCCGCGCGCAGGCGAAGAGCGACATCGCGGCGCTCCGCAACCAAGCTGCGAGACTGGAAGCACAACTCCTGTTGCTTCAAGAGCGGTCAAAGGATGACAAAGGACGATCTCGACCGTCGGCATTTACTGGAGACTGTGGGCCTGAAAATGGATTGGTACATGCCACTGCAGACGGCGAGTCGTGGAGTGAAAACGCGACGCTGGAGCTCGAACGCGTGCAGCGCGCGCTCAAGCACAACCGCGAGCTCAAGGACGCGCTCGTGACGCAGATGCACATCAGCCGCGCACTGAGGACACTCGTGCGAAGCAAGCGCGCGCAGCACGTAAGGAGAACGAGCTTTTGTATTGCTCTTGTGCCTGGAGATACTGGTAGTGACCCACATGCTCGGTTTCTTCTTGTGTACTGGATTGATTTTCTGCAGGGCCTATCGATTTTATTGGAGCAAGCGAGCGCTCCAGCGATGACCCCGCGCTCCCTGTCGAGCTACACAGCCAACTGGACGCTCGTGTTCGCCGAGCTCTACAGCAATGTGAAGAACATGCACCTTGAGACGCGCCCTGTCAGCGAGCACATCTGCACGACCTGCGACATCTCGGGCGTTCATTTGAGCAGCTCGATCACCACCACAGCAGCAGACTGCATGAAGCTGCAGATTTCAACCAGTACGCCGATCGCGCACAACTTTCGGCAGCTCGGCCGGTTGTTCTGGAGTCAAATGGCGACGCCGAACGACTGCGTCGACACGGGGCACTACTTTACCCATGTGAGTCGTCTTCTCTGTTGCGATGTATCATATACAGGTGGCTGACACACGCTGGTTGCCTGACAATGTCGAAACCGGTGGTCTGCTATCTGCTTGTAGGCTCAAAGTACGGGTGCTGGCATGTACGAGAAACTCTACAACATGACGCTTCCGAGTCCGCAAGGCGAGCTGACCTTCCGCGGCGCGACGGTGCTTCGCATCGTGGAAGACGAGCCGCACCGCGTGGTCATCAAATACACGTCGATCTTCGCCGAAAACGGCAGCACCACCGTCTTCCACGAGAACGCGTGGTTCATCATCACGGGACTCGACACCACTAGCCGCAGCAGCAATGGGAGCTCATCGCCTCAGTCGATTTTCCAGACTTTCTACTGCCTCAGCACGGATCTGAAAGCACCCGAGTATGCGCAAGTGCGGACGATGCAGCAGTTCGTGCTTAAGTCAATCTCCGTGTCGATGCGCGGCCACCTTCAGTACTTGCAGAACTTGGTGCTCACAGATGCGGAGACGGCGCCACTGTTTGCACTGACCAACGCCATCAACTCGTGCCTGTCTGTCGAGTTCACGACGTGAGGCGGTGACAGCGTTCTCGAGAGCGGTAGGCTGACACACACTGTGTACATCAGTATTCGGTGGCACGGTTTATTTCGTATTATCCAGTGGAATCAAAGTGTGGTTAGCTACTTGCCAATTCTTACACAATGAAGACAGAGCTACTGGGCATCTTGGAGCTTCGTATACGTTGACTACAGGCTCTGCACTTGGCCGTTGCCCTTCATTGCCTGCTCCAGCAGCACATTCTCGATCATCTGGTGCGTCGACGTGATGTTCGCTGCCGTGGCGCTCAGCACAAAGTCCGTAAGCGCACCGACCGTCGGGTGTTCGCCGCTGCCCGTGTCACCGATGAAGTTGGGTGTGAAAATGTAGCTCGTCTTCATGAGCGTATAGTCACTACCGGAGAACGTGCTGGGCCGCTTGATCACGATGTATCCGCTCTCGCGGAGCCGCACGCCAGTCACGGGGGCGTCCGAGAACTCGAACGGGTCGATGATCGCACGCCAGACGACCACGACACGGTCCTGCTCCACGTGGCGCCGCAGGATCTGCTTGACGCGGAAGTTGCCCACGGTGCCCTTCGCGTCGAGCTTGAGGATAAAGTTCTCCACGATCGTGTCCTCGGTCGAGTGCAGGAACTTGGACGAGCTATACGTGTAGCACCGGAAGGGCGTGTGCTCCTTGGCGAACGCAAAGTGATGCCACACGGCCGAGCCAGTCGAGTCCATGTCGAAGGGCAGCAGCTTGTTGGCAAAGATCTCAAGGAACATGCCGTTCGTGCTGTCCGAGCGCATGCGTGCGCTGCTCAGCGGTGTCTCGAGCTGCGCGAGACCGTTCGCCTCGAAGACCGCGTCGATCTCAAAGTACGACTGGTCCACGGCGGAGAGGAGCGCGTTGAACATTTCCGCGTCCGTCGCGTCTGCCGTCGGCACGGTCATCTGGTTGCGCTCGACAAACTCTTCAATGTCCTATTGAGCACATGCATAGCAAGACCATGGCGTTGGTAAGACGCTGTGAGCCACAGCTCCACATCATAGTACGCCGTACCTTGGTGGTGGACTTCTTGTTCAGGATCTTCTCGAGGCTCTTGGCGATCTTAAGCTGGTTCTCGAGCACTAGCTTCAGGCGAATGTTCTCGCGCTCGGCCTTCACGCGCTCTTCGCACTGGCGGTTCGCGATGTCCTGCCACACGCTCATCACCACCGGCGTGTGTGTATGCGTGCACTTGGTGCTGTTGTCTAAAGCCTCCGAGTCTGAAGTCGCTCGACACGCCTGGCAAGAAGAAGCCACAAGGCCACCAGCAGCAGTAGCGCTAGTAGTCGCAGCAGTAGAGAGCCGCGGCCGCTTGGCCTGCACGCTGCTCAGCTGCGTCTCGAGCTCCAAGACCTTCTTGCGCAGGTAGATGAGTTCGCCCTTGCGCTCGTCGCGCGCTTTGTTCGGGTTGCCGGGCTTGAGCGACTTCTTCGCACTGTGCTGCTTCTTTATGAGCGCTCTGCCAGTCGACGAAGCCGTTGATCCAGCGGATGATGGTCGGACTGCACTCGTCACTCTGTGAGGTTGCTGTTGTGGAGCGGGGTGGTGGTGGCCGTCGTCGTCCGAGTCGAGCGGCAGCAGCGCCTGCACGGCTTCGCTGATCCCCATGTCTTCGGAGCTCACGAGGTCCAGCAGCGGCACGAGCTCTTCGCCTCGCTCGTCGGCGTCGTCGGCCTCGTCCAGGTCCAGGTCGCCAAGCATCTGCTCACCGTAGAGCTCGTCCGCCGCCATCATGAGCAGGAGGCCGTCGTCGTCGTCCGCTGGCTGTTGGTGGACGGCATCGAACTCCATCTCCCGAATTCAGCGCTTGCGCCACCAGCGAGCGCACGCCCGCGCTTTCTGGGGAATGCGCTGACAGCGAAAACGGCCAGGCAAAAGCCAAATAGAGGTCCGATTTGCGTCTATAGTAGCGTGCTCGTCACACCGTTCCGCACGCGTGACATTCAAGTGACAAAGTTGTGTGGGCCACATTCTGATCAAAAATAGCAAGTGGTGTAGACCCAGTGTACATGTGTAAAACTGTGGGTTATTTTGACACTGTTGAGATGACGCAACATTCGCGCAACATCACTCACACTGGCGGCATCAATCGCAGTGGCGGAATACAATAAGTTGCAGCGCACACAGCAGCGGAAGCAGGATTTGAAAGCTGCGCTGGACGAGGAGCGCGAAGTGAGCTTAGTGCTGATCAAGATCTTCCAGCAGCAGCTCTCCAAGGAGGTCAGTGATGCTGTTTTTGTGGTCTCGCTCCTTATTTTTAGTCCTTAACTGACCGCATTCTCTGCAATGCTTAGACTTTAGAGTATTTGGCTGGGTTGGAGAAGCAGCATGCCCAAGAACAAGGAGAGGACAAAGTCACATCGTCACTGAGCCAAATGCTGCCTCAGCTCAAGAAGATTCACGCAACGATGCACGAGGGCCTCGCTCAAATCAACCCTCGGAACCCCAGGAGCGTGTTCCACATCAGCCACAGCGAGCACGATCCCGAACACAGCCCCTTGCACGAGTTCAATACGAACACGCCAGCCTCCTGCAACTACCGTCAGTTGGAGCAGTTTCTGTGGCAGTAAATTGCTACGAGCGTCGACCTGGATCGCAGAAAGCCAAGCCACCGTTCGTTCGAGATACCGCGGGTGCGTACTTCTGTCATTGCTCAGACGAGTGGTCGTATGATGCATACGCTCATCATTGTGCAACTGACCTCTCCATGTATGTTTGTGTGGCTATTGAAATAGGTCAAGAAAGAGCTCAGCAATTGCCGCCAGAGCCACATGAGCTTCGGCTTCAGCGAGAGCATCGAGGGACGCAGCATGTTCACAGTCCGCAACTTCATCAAGAAGAATCGCGTCGTGTTTGCACTCGCGTCAGAACTTACATTCTCGGGAAGCACGCTTGTGATACGCGAGGACGCCTGGATCCTGCTGACAGATGCAACCCTCGATAGTCCAAGCGCCGGAAGCAGTGGTGGCGACTCTGCTTCGTCACACGCCAACAGCAAGACCCTGCTGCAGACTCACTACCGCATCTACGTAGAGGCGCAGGATCCGAACATGACACAGAAGATGGAACAGCTCCAGGACTTTGTCATGAAGTTCCAGGTCGAGAAGATAAAAAAAGTACTAGGTCCATATGCAAGGCGTGCTGATTCGGGACCACAACGCAATCCACCGCGGCGAGTACCAACATGAAATGAACCCAGATTGCATCGCGTGCGGCTTTCAGGTGTCCAGATTCCAGAAGCAAACACCTCGAGCACGTGCATGAAGGGATATTCCCGAGATCGAATCGTTTTAGATGTACACTTTATCCAATCGAATAGAAGCATCTATAAAACCTTGTCTGTATTGAATCTCAGTATCATTGAGATCCAATTCGAGCCTTTCAAACAAGTCCATTCCGCGGTCTTGCTCTTCACAGTACTCGTAAATGTTCGTGCTCTCCAGGAGTTGATCACCAGCGCGAAGACTCGCCCCAGAGTTCCTCACACTCATCGGTCGAAGAAGCTTGAGGAATTCCACCACGTGAGGCTTCCCATTGCGAAGTGCGCGGATCGTACAGTCCTCCGTCCGGTTCTCGTAGAGGAACTTGACGATGTCGAGATGTCCCTGGACGGCAGCCTCAGTCATGACACTGGGCGTGAAGTCAGCAAAGTTGTGCTCGTGCGCGTACTCGATACAGTCCAAGTGGCCATTTCTCGCAGCCACAACTAGCCAATAGCCAGCACATCTCTCGGCTGACGCCCACCAATTTAGAAGTGATGCATATCCATGGTCGCAAGATGGTGCAGCAGTTGTCTCTCTGCGGTTCTCGTGCAGGAACTTGATCACATCGAGATGCCCAAAGTGCGCAGCGTACCTTATCGCCAGGTTTAGACATCCGCGCTTCCCGTGCTCAAGTAGAAAGCGAACTAGCGTCATGTTCCCCATTCCTGCAGCGACGTTCAGCGTGGTGGCTGGGAACTTGTAGCCGCGATCGCGCACCCAGCGGATGATCTTGAGATTCCCGCGTTCAGTGAGCTGCTGGAAAGAGGCTTCGCTGATACGGCGGTGGTGAGATTCCGTGAAGTAGTCGTAGACTCAGTCGAGAAACTCGATCTCGTCTGTTTGAGTGGCTGCAAACGTCACCGCGTCGAGGAAGTCGTAGTGGGGTCTGAACTACCATTCTTGCAGAAAGGTGCCATCAAAGCCAAAGTCGGGATTGACAGTCGATGCTGGGGTCTTCGAAAGCTCCAAGAGTGCGTGGAGCACTCACCGTGTCGCCTGTTTAATCACTGGTCCAAGATTCTTCATGGGGCGATATCTAGAGGGAATTTACAACACCGTGGTGTCCATACTGCTCCGCCAAGAGGAGAGCGCTCGCAGAACAGCCTTCAGTGCGGTTCTCGTGGAGGAACTGACGACATCGAGGTGGCCGCCTTGAGCAGCGTCATCTATTGCACCTGAGTTGTATCCCGCCGTCCCGTGCTTATGCAGAAAGCGAACAAGCTCCAAATTTCCCGCTTTCGCAGCGGCGTCCATCATGCTTGCTGGAAATGTATAGCCGTGGTCGTGAAGCCACTTGACGACCACAGTCGATTCTGGACTCCGAAGTTGTGTCAGCTCGTTGAGCTGCCGCTCGGCGATCTCGCGATGGTTCCCTCCACAGCACATCTCGTAGATCATGTCCAGAAATGCCACGTTTTGCGCATTCCGGATGGCGAAGTTCAGCACTCGGTTGAACTTCAGCTCTCGGGTATGCTGGTGACGTGGGACCTTGGACATCTCAAAGAGCGCTCGGAAGACTCGAACGTTGTTGCACCTAATCGCCACCTTCCACAGGGCCACGCATGGCGACCGAGTTCTCAGAGGTTTTGCGAGGGAAATGCTTCAGCAAGCCCGTGACTGGATTCTCAGGAGAGACTTCGATGATCACCTCATACTTGAGCTGCTTGGCTTGATCTGAATCTCGGAATTGCAGGACGTAGTGCGGCACGCCGGCGATAAATGCTGTGATGGAGAGGAAGAGCGCGCTATTGGTCAGCACCTGCGTCGATGCAATAAGAGTGTTCATGGAGAGGTAGTACGAGGTCTTGAGGTGTGCAAGTAAGCTGGCAGGTTGGGAAATGAACTCCCAGAAGTCCCAGTCAACCATCAAAATCGGTGTAGTTCTTCAGAAACATTTCGCAAAATAGACTGTGGTTTTGTAAGGAACGTTCCAAAATGGATCTTCACATGGCTCGAACTACGTTGCAATATGGTCGACGCAAGCCATCTCGCACTGCGCTGTACGCTCTCATTGCAAATCAGCTTTACTCTTCCGACCTAACAGCAATTCCCCCCTTCCATGGCAGGTCCTCTTGAAGAGCAAAGCCGCTCGCTCAATACTGGACTAGCGTTCAAGGCACTTGAGCTTTCATTCGTGAGGTCGCTTGTATTCATTGAGAAGATCCTGACGTCTCGCCGCTGGTTCATGTTCGAAGTGCTCCGTTCCGGCTCGGACTGAGACATGCAACCAGAGTGATGGTCGAACCATGACATCATCATACGGGGAACTTGCTGATTGCGGACAATGCCGCAATTTTATTGGCTGAAATTGCGCCACGGGTCGAAAAAGGGACCTCGCTTACTTTTCCACGACTGCACCGCAGGACCAGACCCATGGCGAAGCAGACGCATTGAACAATCAGCGGCACGAGCCACACAGAAAAAGACAGAGCGCGACCGGCAGCATGAACTTCTTGCTCGAGGACGAAGAGCAGGCGACGCTCGCCGAGGCACTTGCGTTCATCGACACGTTCCCGTTCGACGAGTCGTCAACAGAAGACGACGGCTCGTCGAGCGACGCCTCGTCGTCATACAGCAGCTCCCAGAGTTCGCTCTACGTCGAGCTGCACTTACCGCCACCAAGCGCCGCGAAGAGCTCTAGCGCGTATAGCACCAGCAAACCAATCAGCACGAGCTCGATGATTAGCAACAGCAACTGCAGTCCTGCGAGCAGTATTAGCGCCGATAGCTTCAGCAGCGGCAGCGGCAGTGACGACGTCGTGGACGATGAACAGAAGAAGCTGCTCAAGACGCGCGCGGCCAACACGCGCGCGGTTAATCGGTACCGCAAGCGCAACAAGACGGAGATCCTGGAGCTCCGTGAGCAAGTGGTGCAGCTGAACGTGCATCTCGCGCAGCTGCGCAAGCGAGGCGAAGTGTCAGCTGACGCTGGCCGATCGACTCGTCCAGCGCTGTTGGCCTCCTATGCGCGCGGTAATCCCAATGGTCGTATGCTTCCGCAGTTAGAAGGCTCGGGCTTTGACCTCGCAGTGACCGAGTACAAGAAACTGCAGGAGTCCGAGTCGCTGAACCGGAAACTCAAGGAAGCGCTGGCCAAGCAGCGCGGCATCAACTCGTCACTCAGCGGCCTCTTCCAGCGACAGATCGCCAAGAACGTACGTGGCTCTCTTGCTCTTATAAGCTTGGTTATTATCAGCAAGCTCACCTGGCTGACAATCGCTTTGCTCATCTGTCATCATCATTTTAGGACCTGAGCTTCGTGCTGGACGTGGAGAAACAGCTCCAGAAGAAGACGACCGAGACGATCATGGAGCAAATGGCGCGCGACAATGGAAAGGCGTACGCAGAGCTTTTCCACTACCTGAAGGAAGTGGTGTACGGCAGCATGCCCGCCGTGGTGGCCCAGCTCCGAAGGGGCGACACCGACTGCGTATACAACAACACGCTCATCAAGCACGATGTGCAGCATGGCAAGACGCTCGAGTTCATGTCGAACGCGCCGATCGAGTGCAGCTTGGAGCGGCTCGACGCGCTGCTCTGGGTTCACCTGAGGCACCCGAGCGACGCCGCTGACACGGCGGACTCGCCCACGCGAATGGTGAATGAACAGCCGTGCGACAGACAGTTCACGATGAACTTCAGCGGCATGCTTGGCGAGGTGGCCATAAACGGCATATCTGCGGTCCATCGGTTCGTCGAGCCAAACCGGATCGTGCTTGTGTACACATCGTTACTGGTGCCAAAAGGCAGCGGCCTGCTCTTCCGCGAGAACGGCTGGCTCATTCTCTCGCACGCCCACGCGGCCGGGTGCGCCGTTGCACCGACAGTGTTCCAGACGTTCTACCGCCTACACGTCGAGAGACAGGATACGAACAATGCGGGCATGTCGATTGCTACCGCGAACCTTTGCGACTTCTTCATGAACGCCCAGAGCGATAAGATGCGCAACTACCAGCTCATGATCCAGAACATGCTGCTGCATCAGCGAGACGCGATCCCCGGCGGTAGCATCCTGGGCACATGCTCGGCGGTCGAATGCGGAGCCTGAGTGTGTTCGCCCAAGGCAATGAAAAGAGCAGGTGTGGTGTAATTTATATAGTTTATGAAGTCCGAAGACGAGTATAAGACGTGTGCATACGAATCGATAATGCAGCGAAGAAGTCTACGAACAAGTTCAAGGCTGAGTGTGCTCATGGAGATGAATGCCCAAAGTGCCGTCACGGAGCCCTTGGTCAGTATGTTGGGTGCATCTCGGCAAACTGGTTGACTGGTGAAACGACCAGAGTGATGGTTCTGATCATGACATAAACAAACGCATGTCGACATTTGATTGGTTGAAAAGGAGCACATTAGACCACTGGAGCAAATAGTCATTTTTCAGTGTGTTATCGAGCGTAAAAGTGGAAATCAATTAATTATACTGGACATATTAGGTTTATCGAAAAGCAAAATATAATTACAAAATCTCAATCTAAATTATACAAAACATGCTTTTTCGAAAAGACTTCAATTTATTATACGAGTTGAACCTTCAGCTGTATAACATCTCAATAATCGCTGAGATCAAGCTTTATCGAAAAATTCAATGACAAACTGTTGTCTTAACCATCACCACTGCGCTACAGGGGTTGTTGTGCGACGTTCACGGTGCTTTGGCCCGCCGCCCCCTTGGCTGTTGGAAGAGAAAAGAAGAGTGAGGAGGAAGGTGGCGCTGCCTCATCATCGGCATGGACGAGCTTGTGGACGAGGTTGAGGACGAGCTCAGTGGCAAGGACGAGTTCTATATTTGTGCGACCCGTTAAGGACGAGAGCGCTAAAATTGGAGCGAATTGTGAGAATCTCTTTCTCGAGCGCGCGAAAAAAGATAGTATATGAGAGGTCGAATTTACACGAAGTGGTGCAGTAGTTCTCTTTGATTTTTGAGATCGAAATGTATCCGAAATAATCAGCAAATTGAGATTACAAATGTCGTCAATGGCATTTATCCTGGAACGTGTCTATTATTTAGCTTAACGAAAAAGATTCATATTTTCGCGAATTCCAAGCAATCGAAATTACTCACTATTTGCGAGTGTGGCCTATTGTACAAGCTGGCTTTTTTGTAGTGTTAGTGTGCGAGGAGCTCAATTGGCGAATTTGGACTGCAGGAGCATGAGCTTCTTGCTGGAGACGGAAGAGCAGGCGACACTCGACGAGGCGCTCGCGTTCATCGACGCGTTCACGCGCGAGGAAGAAGTTGGCGCTGGCACCACCAGTGGCTCTAGCTTGGACAGCCCGCTCTACGTCGAGCTGCGCGTCCCGCAGCTTGCTCACAGCAACACGAGCATCAGCGCACCGAAGAGCAGTACTGAGAGCGGTGGCAATAGCGGAAGCGACGACGCCATCGATAGAGATCAGAGGAAGGAACTGAGCAAATGCCGGGCTTCGAACACGCGCGCAGTGAATCGGCACCGCAAGCGCAACAAGAGCGAGATCATCGAGCTCCGAAACAAGGTCGAGCAGCTCAACATGCAGCTCGCAAAGCTTCACAGGCACCACAACAAGCCATTTGGTGGCTCGAAAGCAACATCGACCTTTGCTCTGGGATGTCGAGGCGCATCACTCCAATTACAAATAGGCTCACAAGTGGGCTTTGAGGACGTTCTTCTGGAATACCGCAAGCTGCAGGAGTCCGAGGCGCTAAACCGCAAGCTCAAGGATGCGCTGGCAAAGCAGCGCAGTATCAGTTTGACCCTTGCGAGCGTTTTGCAGAAGACGATCTCGAAGAAGGTGAGCGCAGTCTTAGTACATTACAACGGTAGTGTGACTGGTAGAAAGGATAAGCTGACTTCCTGATGTCTATTGTGACGCAAACCTCCAGGACCTGAGCTTCGTGTGGGACATCGAAAGCCGGCTTCAGAAGAAGGCAAAGTTAAGCCAAGAGCTGGTGACGCAGGACAGCAGCAGCGCGAAGGTGTACTCAGAGCTCTTCCAGTACCTGAAGGAAGTAGTGTACGACAACACGGCTACTGTCCTTCACCAGATCAACAAGTGCGACACGGACTGTGTGTTCAGCAACAAGACGGTTAAGCACAACCGAATAGTGGGCAAGATGCTCGAGCTCACGGCCAACATGCCACTGCTCTGCAGTCTCGACCAGCTCGATGCTCTCATATGGGCCAACCTCGTGAACCCGATCGACAACACGAAGGTGGTCGAGCTCATTGCTCAGGTAAGATTTTCATGTATCGAATCATAAACACGAAAAGTTCGTCAAAACTAACACCAGCATGTTGGTCTAACTGCCCGTGTGCCATTATGTAGTCCGGCGCTGGCTATGATGATGGCTGCGAAAAGCCGTACACGACGACATTCACTGGCTCGCTCGGCCACATCCAGGTCAACGGCGTGACTGGGATCCGCCGATTCGTCGAGCCGCACCGGATCGTGCTCGCGCACACGTCGACACTCGTGCCAGAAGGAAGCAGCGACTTGCGACTTCGTGAGAGCGGGTGGCTCATCATGTCGGACTCGCACGTGTCCGGGTGTCCGTCAGCGCCAACGCTCTTTCAAACAGTTTATCGCCTCCACGCTGAGCGCCAGAGGACAGTGCCACGATCGGCCGAGTCCCTCGCTCTGCTGGACTTTGTGATGAAGGTCCAAAGCGAAAAGATGCGTGCGTGCCATGACACGATCCACAATTTGCTGGAGCACCAGCTCAAGTGGGTCGCTGAACCTGAGCGTCTCTTTACAAACCTGCAGCAAGGCTTACATGCAGCGCCTGCTGCGACTGTCGAAAGCAAGTGCACGGAGACGCACAGTAGCGACGCTGACGACATATCCCACAGCTCCGCACAAAATGAATGGCTACAGGTGTTGCTTTGTGGCAGCCGCGCTGTTCAAGCGACGACTGGATTGGACAGCCACGCCTGCATGTAGCAACGTACATTTATACAAATTTCCAAGCACTTACCCCATCGACTTTGAAAGCAGTACATGCGGCTTCAGTGGTCTATTGTACATTGAACCTTTGGACCCAGAAATCCGACAGTGTTGCCCACATGAGAGTGAGTTTCCACTTCTACACATACACTCTTGTTTCGAATGATTGCTACTTTGCGTCCTGATGACACTCTTATTCCCATTGTAATCAATCAACACGACAGTTTGCTGGTTCAGGCGGAGCAGCTCATTTCGCCACTCCCAGAAAAGTCATCACGAACACAATGAGCTCCATGCTGCTGCTGATGGACGAGGAGAACGTGAGCTTCGAAGCTGCGCTCGCATTCCTCGACAGCTACGATGAACTCGGATCGGACCTCGACCCTCTCAGTGATCTCTCATCCACAGACTTGGGCTCGGCGATGAGCTGCGAAGAGCTGGAGCTTTCGTTCATTGCAGACTCTCCTGTCGTGAAACAATCCGCAGCTACCTTTAGTAAAATCGGATCCGCATTTATCAGCGAGCTGTCGAACGATAAGAAGCCACAGAGAAACCGAGCAGCACTCAGTGCCACGAGCCGATGCCACAAGAAGATCACAGCGGATCTGCGCCAGCAAGTAACCCACTTGTCAGCGAGGCTCAGCCAACTGCAAAAACGGCGTTCAACGACCCATATTCCAGGAACAAATGTCTTGCACGAGAGACACTTGACGAACCTAACGACGACGGTGTCGCGTGTCTCTGCCTACAAAGACGCGATGCTCCAGCTCCAGCGGCTCCAAGCTGCCGAGAAAGTGAATCAGAAGCTGAAATTCGCGTTAAAGAAAGGAATCAAGCTCTCCAGGAGACTGGAAACGCTTATCTGACAGCTTGCGTCACTGGCGCGTACTCGTTCAGTTTTGGTCTCTCTATACAATAACATGTATGTGCTAACCTTTGCCTTTTGCTTTGTCCCTTGACTCTTGTCGTCTTGCAGGATGAAGTGGAATCGCTGCTGATAGACGATAGTGAGAGCCCGAGCTCTGTGGCCAATCGAATCGAAACAACGGGACGAGACAGAGGCATGTTCAGTGTCACAGAGCTGCTGAGTTCCTTGGCGCTGCTGTACCACTAGGCGTCGATTGTCAGCGACGCGATCAACTTGCGCGACACATCCCGCGTGTTCAGCAGTAGCCAAGTGCACAACGACCACGAGCTTGGACAGACGATCGAGTTCAAGACTAACACGCCACTCGCATGCAGCCTCAACGAGCTCGACGCGTACATGGTGTCCTTCTTGTCAGTCAAAGAAGCGCAAACGAAGCACCAGTCTCCAAACAAGGTATGCTCGACTGCCACCTCCTACTTTACTTTTGGTTGGGTCATCGTGAATCTCATCTGATACTAAACGCATACTCTTTTATCATCCTGTAGAAGGAACGGAGGTCTTCGTGCTTGAGCTACGAGTTTCCGTTCAAACAGAAGATGGAGTGACAGTACGGCACGATCCACTTGAACGGCATGTCTGTGGCTCGCAAGTTCGACGAGCCGCACCGCCGCGTGTTCGCCTACACGTCCAAACTGGCGCTCGCAGGTACGGAGCTCACGTTCCAGCTGAACGCGTGGTTCATCATGACCAAGCGAACCAATAAGAAACTAGCGCTACCCCAGACCTTCTACAGAATCTACCGGGACTGGACCAGCAGCAGCACAACCGCGTCGAATTCGCTCGAGAATGCTGCGTACTTTCAGGATTTCATCCTCATGCACAAGTCCGAAGAGATGCGAACGAAGCTGCTGTGCTTCCAGTCGTCCGTGCTGGAGAGTTTGGGATCCACTCAGTAGCTCCGGACTCGCTACAGTTGTGCTGTATTGTGTTGCTTTGAACAAACGATTAGCGTTCTTGAAGCTGAGAGTTTGGTGAGCACAGTAATACACCGGTGTTTCATAAATAATGCTACGCAAAACTCCATTTATGACGGTATTTTGCATTATTGACCCACATATTGTACAAAGTGCTCACCCACACTCCCACTCGGAGTGATGGTATCCTTTGTTCTGATGACACTTCGATTCGCATCGTAATCATTGAAACAGTTGGGCCCTCAGGTTCGACGAGGAGCTCCGTTCATTCCAGCAATCCCGTCGCCACGAGCCACGCACCACTGCCTGCTTACTGCACCAATCGTCACTGCCACTTCCCTCCCATATGAGCTCCCCGCACCTGCAACTGGAAGAGGAGCACGCAAGCCTCGACGCTGCGCTCGGGCTCCTCGGCAACTACGACGACCTTCTGCCTGACCTCGATCTCTCCATTGAGCTCTCCGCAGACTTGGTGTCTGCGATTTGCTCACCCGAAATTGAGGTACACTCAGCCTCGCCTATTGCGGAGCGGCGCACGAGTACTACCGCCAATGACGATTCTGTAGCGACTGACCAGATAGTGAATGCGCTTCGCGTCCAAGAGACGTGTGAGAAGGCCACGCCACCAAAGAGAAGACGAGCAGCGCTGTCAGCTGGGAAGCGGGGACACAAAGAAATTACGGCCGATCTGCGCCAGCAAGTGACTCATCTTACAGCGAGGGTCACCCAACTCCAGAAGCTCTGCTCGACGAAATGCAGTCTAGCAGGCAATGCTCAGCGAGAAAGACACTTGGCGAGTCGACGTGCGGGCCTGACGACATCGATTGAGGCACATTCCCATACGCTTGCCAACGCGAAGGAGCGCTCAACAGCCTATCAGACTGCGATGCTCGAGCTCCAGAAGCTCCAAGAGTCCGAGAAAGTCAACCAGAAACTCAAGTTCGCGTGGAGGAAGGAGATCAAGCTCGCCAAGAAGATGGAGACGCTTGTGAGGAAGATTGTTGCGCTGGTAGGTGTCGCTCGCTGTAGCTCTAGTACGCTTCATTTTTGTGTTGTAGTTGGCATGACGCTCACCATCGACCCGTACTTTGTCCTTGCAATTCGACTCCACAGGAGGCGGAGCCTTTGCTGAGAGCAAAGGGCACCGATTCTAACGCGATTGCTGTTCATGACGACTTGATGGTGCAAACTGACCACTGTATATTCAACGTCACGCAACTGCTCAACGAGTTGGTGCTGCTATACTACCAAGCGGCGCTAGTGTGTGACTCGCTGAGCTTCCAAGACACCTCGCGCGTCTTCAGCAGCAGCCACGTGCACCACGACCGCGTGCTGGGGCAGACGCTCGAGTTCACGACCAACACGCCAGTCAGGTGCAGTCTGCGCGAGCTCGATACGCTCTTGATGACCTACCTGGCCTCCAAACGACAACAAGCAAAGAAGCAACACGGTGCTATTCAGGTACGTTTTGTCCTCTTGCATCATTGATTGAATACGCACCTTGGGATTGTCGAATGTTGAGCTTGCTCTCATGACCTTGCCTTTTTAGGAGGGACGGATGTCTTCGAGCATGTGCTACGAGAACCGCTACGCACAGAAGATGGAGTGCCAGTTCGGCACGATCCTCTTAAATGGTGTCGCAGTCGCGCGCAAGTTCGACGAGCCGCACCGCCACGTGTTCACCAGCACGTCCAAGGTGGCGCTCGCAGGCACGGAGCTCACGTTCCAGATGGACGGTTGGTTCATCACGACGGAGCGGCGCAGCACGTCGTCGTCATCGGAAGCCCAGGCGCTGCTCCAGACTTTCAGCCGCGTTCATCGAGACAGGACCAGTTCTGCTCCAAGTACTCTGGCGCTGGAGCGCGACGCGTACTTCCAGGACTTCATCCTCACGGCCAAGTGCGAGGAGATGCGCGAGAAGATGCTGCGCCTCCAGTCGGCGGTGCTAGAGCAACTTGGCGCGCCGCAATCGTCTGTGAGTGTATTGTAAAGCTACGATTATAGTCATTGGTTGAACCATGGAAGCGCGCAAATTGGTCCATGTTCCTTCAATGAGGTACCACAGATCAGATATTATTTCCAAAATAGGCCTTAATAGAGGAAACGTTGCTTGTCTCAGCCAGCGCTCCGCTATCGGAATGATGGTAATTAGTGGCGTCATCATGCGGTTTGTGCCAATGAAAACGAACGGGGTGCCGGCGACATGCAGCAGGAGCTGCTCATTTCGCAAGACGGACACCTCAGCTTCAGCTTCAGAGCAGCATCAACTGATCATGAGCCTCCATCTGCTGGAGGAGGAGTGCTCGCTGGAGGCGGCGCTCGCGTTCCTCGACAGCTGCGGTGACGACCAACAACAGGACCTCAGCGCACCGTTCGATGTCGCGTTCAATTTGGACGCGTTGCTGAATGCGGACGACATGGTCTTGGACTCGCCAACGTCGGACCACGAGAGCATCGACGGCATCACGCGCAGCAACAATGCCAGCAGCGACGGTGGCGACCGGCAACTCGTTGCACGCGTCAAGCCAACACGGCAGCGAGCCACGAAGAAGCACAAGCCAGCCGGACCGGCAGCGCCGCGAAGGCGAACCAGAACCGAGATCCTCGAGCTGCGCGAGCAAGTGATCCAGCTGACGACACGGATTGATAAACTGAACAAGCGTTCTCGAGTTCAACCACCGATCGGGCCAGAATTCCACTCCAATCGCATCACACACGGCACGCGTTTGCCACTTATTGACGCACAAGGCAGCTCGTTTGAGCTCGGTAGTGTAGTACTGGAGCGCGAGAAGCTTCGCGAGGCCGAATTACTGAATGCGAAGCTCAAAGTCGCATGGAGGAGGCAGCTCAAGCTCTGCCAGCAGCTCGAGAACGTGTTTAAGATGAAGCTCACGCCAGCGGTACGTCACTTGATCACTAATTCCGGTCTCTGTGCCATATTCATCTCTGTAACACCAATATGCTTGTATTTGTTTCTTTTGTCGGATATCTGCACAGGACATGGATGTTCTGCTGGAAACAAAAAACCAACCGCCGATTTACGATAACACCATGACCCGAGACAACTCGCTCATGTTTGTAAAGCTGCACCATTACCTGGAGAAATTGTACGCGGAAGCCGCGGCAATCAGCACTTTCATCAGCAAGCGCGGCACAACGCGAGTGTCGAGCAGCAGTCAGGTGCACCACGACAGTCTGCTCGGTGACATCTTCGAGTTCACGACCAACACGCCGCTTACTTGCAAGTTACACGAGTTGGAGACGAAAGTGTGGGAGATGATTAACGGCGAAGCGAACGCGAAAAAAAGGAAGAAGCCCCACGTCGTAAGCCAGGTCAGTCACTACATCGTCCATTGCTACACTACTCGTATTCGTCATAGACTCTAACATCATGACTGCTATGAACTGTCAACAGAACACTCGTAAGCGCACAACAACGATCCACGAGCACCAGTTCACGCAGAAGTTTGACTGCCAGTTCGGCGCGATCTACGTCAATGGCGTGTCCGTGATCCGCAAATTCGTGGAGCAGCACCGCGTTGTGATCACGTACACGTCGACGATGTCGCTCGTAGGCACGGAGCTCACGTTCCGCGGGACCGGGTGGGTGATTCTGCTGCAAACGGCGCCTGAACAGAAGGCGAGCGTTCCGACTGCCATGCCGCCCAGTTCGTTGCTTCAGACGTGCTACCGGGTGTATCCCGACCGCACAAACGGTTCAACTGCAGCCAGTCACTCGACACTCGACGCTCCGTACTTTGAAAACTTCACCCTCCAGTCGCACTGTGAGATGATGCGCACCCAACAGCTGTATCTGCAGTCGGATCTCTTTGGCCAATTTGGTTCATCGTCGATGCCAGGAGCTGCGCTCACTAGAGCTCAGTCCGACCCGGTTAATGGCTGTTGCACCTAGAAGAAGGCAGCACTACACCGTTTCCCATCCTGCTGGTTGAGTGTCTAGCTCCCGTTCATCCGTAATTGCGGTCAACAGGACTCAGTGCCAAGCAGCAGTTCAGCTTCGAGCGACAGCAGCGCCAAGGCGTTGTCATCGTCGTCAGCGCCAAACGCGAGCGACGACGTGTCAATGAGCGCGAGGATGTCCAACAGCGCCTGCTGTTCGTCGTCCGCCAGGCAGGCTCGTAAGCTTCGTCAAAAGTTTGTTCGTCAAGAATGAGCTTTTCGCGCTTCAAAATTGGCGACCGTCATTCTTTGTGGATTGATGAGTTGCAAGATATACAGTATTAGAATATTGCAATACGATTTGTAAGCTTAATTCCAAATTGGGCTGTAGTGGTATGACTCGATGAATCAGGTTCCAACAGGAGTCGACTCTCGCTGACAACGATGAGCACAACTCGACCATTGGACAGCTATTCGTGCGAAGCAAAGCGCTCACCAATCGACGCGAGCAAGCTTCGGATGGAGAAGCCAAGCATGCGTCGTATCGTCCACTTTGAAAGCTGCCGCATTGCATTCATAGGTACACTGTACCATTTTCTATGTACAAAACCAGTACCGTGAGGAGTGATGCGTATGAGTGTTGGCCTTTTCCAACTCATCCATCTTTCGTGTTTGGATGAGTGCGGAGAAATACCTTATATCGACTTTAGCACACAGTTATTACATAAAACAAGTGAATCTAAAAACTTACGCGTATTTTAATAAACTAATAAAATACGCATGAGCTCTTTCTCTCACCAGCCAACGCTCATCACCTTCCCTCTCCCCCTCTCGCCGATTGCGCCTCTGCGATTATTACCAGCAGGTAGGCATTGCGCATATCCTTCGCTCCACGCACTCCCTCATCGGCCCCGTGCGATTGGAAGAGCCGCTCATTCTCCAACTCGTCCACAGCGCGCCACTACCATCACCACCGCTAGTGGCCATGACGTTCCTCATTGAAGACGCCGCACACGAGGATTTCCAGGCCGCACTCACGTTCGTGGACGAGTATGAGTCCTCGTCATCCGAGTTCAGCGACGAAGTGCCTGCTGCTCGTCATTTGGCAATCCGCAATGGACGCACTCGCAAGGCTACCACCACCATCAGCAAGACAGTTGAAGGGCTCCTACCAGACGACGAGTTGCTCTCGCTAGGCGAGCTCGACCTCATTGAGATCCCGAGCCTTATCGACCAGGGGCCGCACATCTCGTCGCCGTTCTTGCCGCATCTCGAGTCGCCACTGCTTAGTAAACCATCGCTGCCAGTTCAGCTGCGGCAGTTCCGCCCCGTGCAGCCCAAGACGAAGAAGATCGCGCCAGCGCCGACCAAGAACGGCAAGAAGCCGATCACATGGGACCCGAACAAAGCGCGCAACGAGCGCAAGGCCGAGCTCATGTACCTGCGCAAGCAGGTGATCGATCTGCAGCACCAGCTCGACAACATCAAGACCAAGAAGCCGCGCCTCGCGTCCTCCTCACAGGTCCACCCGAGTCCACCCTCTAACAGTCAGATCACTCCTTCTGTTTCTAGGACTAATAGTCAGCAGCGCTCGGCTGTGGCGAATGTGTGGAAGGCGCTCGCGGACCGTCAGCGTGAGGAGCGCGTCAAGTCGGAGCGCGAGAACATCCGCCTGAAACTCGTGCTTGAGGGCCAGCTCAAGATCGCCAAGAGCCTCGAGGAGATGCTCAACAAGACGACCACGCCCTCAAAGAAGGCCGAGGAGTGTGTGAACGGCAAGAAGCTCACGCATGTGTACCCACCGACCGCCGACCGCTCCGACTATGCTACGTTCGAGGAGCTGCTGGCTGGTGTCGACGAGGCGTACTCGGAGATTGATGCCGTCTTCGAGGCGAACGGGCTCGCCAAGTGTGAGACACTGCACAGCGACGCCAAGATGCGTCTCAACGGCTCGAACGGCATCTACCTGGAGGTGTTCCGCGGCAAGGTGCTGCCTTTCGACACGCATGCGACGAGCGAGGCCGTGTGGCACCATTTTGCGAACCCCAAGGAGCGCCGACCCTACCGCCGGTACTACGAGAAATCCGAGGCTCTGGGCGCGACGGAGGACTCGCTCGTGGAGAATTTCAACATGGTGCTCCATGCAAATCGCACGAGCGCGATCTTCCGAGTGAAGCGAATCCTGCGGCGTTACGTGGAAGAGGACCGTATTGTGGTGGTCTGGTGGGCGTTCATTGACCCGATTGAGCTCTCCGAGGAGCCACTGACGGGCGTGCGGTTCTTGGAGAAGGGGTACATTCTCATCAAGAAGCCCACGTCCGTCGAGGGCAACTTCTCGCTGCTGCAGTCGTGCTACATCACGACGCCCGTGTTCACGGGCGAGTGGACGCAGGATGACCACCCACAGGTCGGCGCGATCACGGACTTTGTGCTGAGTTCGACCGAATCGAGCATTTCCGCGAGCCACCAGATGATTGAGGACGTGCTACTGCGGCAGGCGATGAAGACCAGTGGGTTGTGAGGGAGGAGAGCGAAGCTTGGAAAGAAGTGCCTAGGTTGGGATAGGACACTTGAGCATATTTACATGTTGTACAGCAGTGTGGAATGAACATGACATTGACATCTGATGATGATGCGGACGAGTGTGCGAAGAAGAGGAGGTTCGTTCTTGCGGTGGCATAGCGAGTCAATCAGCGCTCGTCAAGTGGCGTCGCTTATCAGCCAGCTAGCCATGTGGCAGTCAGTCACTTGGACTAATTGTGTTGTGTCGCAGAGCTTGCTGGTGATATCTCAGGTGAACCTATTTATTTCCATAACTGGTCAGAAACCCTGTTTAGGTAAAGTACCTCGACGTTTGTCAACCAGCTGAAGCGCACAGGCAGTAGTTCTCAACAGAAGTGCACACACTGCGCACAGCGCACACGTGCAGACACGCGCGCGCAACGCACACACGTTCCAAGAGGTTAAGCTCCATCGCCAGCAACAGCATGGCGGCATCATTTGAAGACGCAGAGCAGCTTGGCAATGAGCTGCTCGCTGCGATTGGCTTCATCGACGAGTTCCAGTACCCACCGTCGTCGTCATTCCCATTGCCTAATCCAGCAATTAGTGATGGTCACCACGCACACGTATCAGCACCGCAACGACACATCGCTGAGATGTTGCTGCCGCACTCCGCAGCGCACGGTGTTGATGGTCCGTCGCTTGAGTCACTGGGGGACCTGAGCTCGGAAGAAATTGACGAGCTCTCGTCTCGTTCAGTGCAGTTCCACCGTCGTATCCACAGACCAACCTCAGGCACATGGACACCACGATGTAGCCCAAGAGCGCTCGATTTCGCTCGTCATTCAGCCCAGCAAGAAAAAGAAGACGACGTGGGACCCGAACAAAGCGCGCAATGAGCGCCGAGAAGAGCTCGTGTACCTGCGCAAGATGGTGCTGGACCTCGAAGCGCAGCTCGCAGAGCTCCAGGTCAAGGCTCCATCATCCATCGCAGCATCTTGCCGTCCCCACTGCGCAGCTTCTGCAAGGAGTTCAACAACAGCTAGACCAGCAACAGCATCAGAACACAAGAGGCCCAAGAATCGCGTGTGGGAGCACGTCGCGAAGAACCAGTGGGCCATGCGCGAGAAGGCCGAGCGCGAGAACATCCGCCTGAAGCTCGTGCTCGAGAGCCAACTGAAGATCGCCAGGAGCCTCGAGAAGCACCTCGGTCGAGCCACATCCACCAAAGTAAGTCTCTCAATATAGTACACTGCACTGACGCCTGTCGTGAGCTGATCAACTTCTAATCGTCTTGATGTATTAGGAAATCGAGCGGTGCTTTGCCGCCAACCAGATTCGAGATATGTATCCGCCGGTGCGGCGCGACACGGACACTGTGATCTACGATGAGCTCCTTGTTGGTGTCGAGCAGTCCTACGCTGAACTCCAGTCCGTCTTTGAAGCCAACGGCCTCGCGTGCGCCACCGATTCGCACCTGAATGCCCAAATGCGGTCGAGTGGGAGCTCCAATTCGATGTGCCTCGAGATCTTTGCGACGAAACTGCTGCCGTTTGACTACGACGCGACGGTCGAGACCGTCTGGGACCACTTTGTGTTTGCCAAGGAGCGCCTGCCGACGCGCATCTACTACAACAAGTCGCTCAAGGTCTTCCTGCGCCAGACCAGCTCGTACATCAAGGTGGGTTGCCGGTGCTGCGAACACAAGACATCCGATGCTGCATGTAGACTGACCGCCTACGTGTTGCTGCTCTGCGTGCATACAGAACTTTCACTTGTAGCTCCATGTGAAGGGCAGGTGGGCGAACTTCGGCGTGAAGCAGGTCATCCGGCGCTACGACGAGCAGGACCGCATGTTGATCGTCTGGCAGTCGTCCGTGGACCAGATCACGTTCTCCGGCGAGCCTCTGAGCGGCGTGCGGTTCCTAGAGAAGGGCTACGTGGTCATCAAGAAGCCGAATGTTGCTTCGTCTGGTTCAGACGACGCGTACACGATGGTGCAGCCGTGTTGTGTGATCACGCCAATCTTCTCAGAGCAGTACGAGGAAGGGAACCACCCGCAGGTTGGCGCCATGACGGACTTTGTGCTCATGACCACGACCACGAACATCCGCACGAGCAACCAAACGATCGAGGACGTTTTGCTGCAGCTGACCATGGCCGGCGGAGATGGTGGTGGCGAATGTAGCTCTACCGTTGTCAGCGTGTGACATAACTGAACTAAACAAATCTTCGACGACGTCTAGTCTGGCAATTGAACTTGGTGTTGAAGCGTGAGCTTTCAATAGGTGGCCGAGAGTAGCTTACAAAATCTCGGGGCTAGATACTCGATGTGCTGGCTGGTGCTGCATGAGGTTTGAGCAAACAGAGGCTGTTGACCTGTACATGCGTTCAGTACAGCGCTGAGCTGAAAATTTTGCTGATCGCCAACTCTCACTCGTTCTTGTGGCCATGGCTGGATCACGAGCGCATTCTTCAAGATAGGGATGATGGTAGCGATCCCTATCTGCTCGCTGATTGGCTGGTGATACGTTGGATGACCCTCACTGCTTTGACCGTAATCACGATCGCATGATAAGTGGGGTGCATGAGTGAAGGTCTGATGCCCCATCAATGGCTCAGTTTCTACCCTAGACGCCTGGTGCTGGAGAACTCAACAGGATTGCAGGACCACTGACTCAAACGGACGGACCTGACGAGGTGACGAAACGATGCCGAGCTCTGCTGTTGCACAGGACACAGACGCTTGACACATCAGCCACATCCACAGCCTATTCGCGTGGCTGAGAATGATGATTGTACCGGAATCCTTGTTCTTTTCTCCATCCACCAAGTGATTTGTTTTGGAAGTCCAGGTAGAAGAACAGAGTGGGACGGGCGCCTGGTCGTCAGGCGGGAGAGCAATGCTAGGTGAAGCCCTTACCTAGTCGCCCACAGCTCTGATAACAATCCACTCACCACCGCATTGTGCAACATGAGCTGGAGCTGACACGTCAAACCCAGCAGCGCCGACAAACAGCAGCATACAACACGATAATGACGCCTCCAGAGGACGGCGAGCAGAGCGGGCTCGAGGCTGCGCTACTGGTGCTGGACGAGTACATGACGTCCGAATGGCCTGAAGCAGCGAGCCACGCACCTACACACGAAGCCGAATTGCTTAGCGAGCTCTCGGACAGCCACATCAACACGTCATCACCCCCAGCGAGCCAAAGCCAGGCACCACGCCGAAGAAGGTCCAAGTCGCAAGGATTCAAAGAACCTGTGCTCGCCAACACACACAGTAGCAGCAAGGACGCAAGCGGAAAGAAGCCGATCACGTGGGACCCGAACAAGGCGCGCAACGAGCGCAAGGGCGAGCTCATCTACCTACGCAAGCGAGTCGCCGACTTGGAGCTCAAGCTCGAGCGGCTCAAGCAGCCAAGCGAACACGGATCGCCGCGAAGACTCGAAGACAGCAGCAGCATCGATGCGAGCACTACAATGCTCTCCAGTGAGCAAACGGCCGACTGTGTTGGACGCCACGCGCATGGTGTCTCGTGTATGTGGCGTGGCGTGGCGCACCGGCAATGCCAAGAGCGGCTCAAATCTGAGCGCGAGAACGTGCGCCTGAAACTCGTGCTCGAGAAGCAGCTCAAGATCGCCAAGACGCTCGACAAGATCGTGACCAAGAAGGCGGTGATCAAGGTACGTGTACTGACCATGTTGAATCTGTTTGTCTTTCTCATGTACTGACGTTACCACGAACGCCTGATGGTCGCAGGAACTCGAGCGCTGCGTGAACGACATCTTCAATGAAGACGCGGCGCCTTCGAGCCCAATGGACGACTGCGAGGTGGTCGAAAGCACAAGGTTGCTGGTAGAAGAGACGATGGGCGAGTCGAGTGAGACGCTCGGAGAGTTCACGAGCCTGCTTTTGCTTCCGTAGCTCACACAAAGCCAGTAACAAAGCTCGATCTGGGACTTGTTCCAGGACGAACAGCAGCTTGCGGTTGTGCTGAACCTGTGCGTAGTAGGTCAATGCACTTCCAGTGAAAGCTCGGTGGATTCGATGGTGAGTCAAGTGAGCTGCTGTCTCTAATGATTGTAAAGTATCAGTCGCAATTGCGGTTGTCTCATCTGACAAATCCATACAGAACCATCATTCCACGCCTCGGAATAGGTACAGTATCAGCTCAGCATCCGCGAGTAGCTGGATCTTCGTTTGCGTGCCACGATTGTGGATACAAAGCTGCTGCTCGTGGGTATCCTCGTCACGAACAACTACTGCTTTGGTCTCTCTCTCATGAGGTCCTGCTCGCATTCGCACTTCCCAAGTAGCCTCCGTTGCGAGAGCCCTTCATCACTCGTATCATCATCATCATCTCAATGGCCGCCTCACTTGACGGCCACGCGCTCGATGGCGACGACCTGATCGCCGTACTCGCATTCCTCGACGACTTTGAAGAAAGCAGCGCGCCCAGTGAGATCAATGACGAGCTCCAACAAACGTGGCAGCGTGACTCGGTCGAGTCCCTCGCTCCGCCACTGGATGGGCTAGACCCAAGTGACATGCTCGAACTCTCGCCTACTCTCACAGCCAGTGCGCAATTCCAACTGCCGGCCGCAGCACAAGAAGAGAGCTCCACAATCACCGACAGTAGCAATAATAACGGGTCGACTGGCAGCTTACAGCCTAGCATTAGACTCTCAGTGCGAAAGCCAAACCAGGCGCGCAATAAGCGCAGAGAAGAGCTCCTGCTGCTGCGCAAGCAGGTCGCGCAGCTCGAGTCGCAACTCACCAAGCTCCAGATCAAGGAGCGCGCCAAGAGCTCAACATGCGCGAATGGCATACACAACACGAGCACGACGCCAGCGACACACACTTCACATAATCAAGTTGCACGACGACGCGTGTGGAAAGAGATCGTCAGAAACCAGGGCGAGCGACGCCTGGACGCTGAGCGCGAGAACATCCGCCTCAAGCACCTGCTGGGGCAACATCTCCAGATTGCTAAGAGCCTCCAGAAGCACCTCCGTCGAGCCGCGTCTAGCAAGGTGAGTCTTTATGTTACTATTGCTTGCTCTGGTGAAGTCATCATTGCCAAGTGTTAATCTGTTTGTTGCTACTGCAGGCGACCAACCTAAGGTTTGCAGCGAGCCTACCTCGACCCATGTCTCCGCCTATTAATCAAAATGACTCGGATGCCGCGCTCGTGAACAGCCTCCTCTTTGGGCTCGAGCAATTGTACGCCGAGATCGATCAAGTCTACACTACCAGTAGGCTCGCAGACTCGGATTCCTCGCGCGTGGAGTCTCGAATGTGCTCGCATGGCGTAAACACCAACCATTCCTTGGAACTCGAAGTTGTGGGCATGAAAACACTGCCATTCAAGTACGAAGCCACTGTGGGAGCTGCCTGGGACCACTACGTTTTTGGGATCGAGCGCATCCCATCGCGGCTGTACTACGGCAAGGCGCCGAAGGTCTTCCTGCGCGCCAGCGACGCGCACATCAAGGTTCGTGCGCTGGACCCTCACTTCTCGACATCGTTGGAATATAAGCCTAACCGTCTTATACTTGTATCGGTGCAGACCCACCATGTCGAGCTGAAAACCAGGGCCACGAGCGCGGACTTTGGCGTCAAGCAGGTCATCCGTCGCTTCACCGAGCAAGACCGCGTCGTGATCGTGCTACAGTCGTACATCGACTCGATCAACTTCGCTCACGAGCTGCTGCCAGGCGTGAGCGTTCTGGAGAAAGGCTACGTCGTGATCAAGAAGGTAGCCACTGGATCACCAACAGCAGCCCCATTGACGCTCGTCCAGACGTGTCACGTTCTCACACCCATGTTCTCGGGCGAGCGGGCCACGAGTAACGAGAACCACCCAAAGCTGGGCGCCATGGTGGATTTTATCCTGGCGGTCGCGGCGGCCAACCTGCGCGCAAACCACCAGATGATCGAAGACAAGCTGTTGCAGTACGCAATGCAATTCAGGAGCGTGTAGAGCGAGGATAAAATCAAGGCAACGCGCTTGTAGTAAGCTGAAGGCAATCGATAACGGGAGATGGAGCTCACAACTTCACGGGTGAGCGAAGTCTGAGCCTGGCTGGGCTGTGAAGCACGCGTGACGCGTCCTGTCTTGAGCAGTAGTAGGTCACGCTTTATTCAGAGTTCTAAGAGAGCGCAGGAAGCGGTGGTGAACTCGAAGTACTTAGCGACGAGCAGTTCGGTGGTCGAAGAATGCTCCTCGAGCTGTCGACTCCTGTTAAGCCTCATGCCTTGAGCCAGCTCGGTCGAAGTAGAATTCAACTGACAAAATATACTGCAGTATTCCAATGTGGCTCAGGCTGGTGTTGCATCCATCACTGCTTCAAGAGAATGACGGTCACCCAAGTCGATCAGCCCATTGTTGACAAAGAAGAGCAAGACTACTTGACGAGAGGCGCGGACGATGGCCGACGACGAGCAGCAGGCGCTGCTCGATATCCTCGCGTTCATTGACACGTCGTCGCTCGTGTTTGGCGCTGACGACGACGCCTCGGTGTTGCTGCCACTCGTCGATGACGCTGAGCTGTCGCTTGGCATTCAATCCGAGGCGTCTTCAACGCAATCGACCGCTATCACGGCGGATGGATGCGAACTAGAAGCGCAAACGAAGAAGGTATACGCGCGACGCAACCCGCGAGAGCAGATCGCGCAGCTCAAAGGGCAGGCTGCGCGACTGGAAGAGCGACTTACACTGCTGCGTCGTCGTCAGAGCCATGTAGCGCAGCGCGCGCTCCCGTACCAGCCTCGGCTATCACTACCAACCAATCGCGCAGCTTCAATCGATGTCAGTGAAGATGGAGAGCCTCCCTGTTACCAGTGGATCGACAAGGCTCTCGTTGAGTTTGAGAAGCGCGTGAAGTCTGAAGAGCTGAACGCGTATTTGAAAAGCACACTGATCCGGCACCTCCGAGTGAGCAAAGCACTGAACTCCATTATCCATGCGGACGACGAGGTAAGTGCAAGAACGCCGAGTCTTGCCATCATGATCTGTGATTCACAGGTCCGATGACAGGCTGTGATGCGAATTGACTGTTTTTTCATTCTGTCGCTCTCATTGTGCTTGGTAGAGCTTCGAGATGCCGCTCATGCACGAGAACCACTTGGTACAAGGCGATCAGGACCAGCAGCTCTTTACGCAGTTGTATCACTACCTGGAGGCGCTCTACTGCAATACTAGCCTCGTCATGAACAAGCTCGAATCCGGCAGCAACGAGTCGAATCTGAGCATCAGCGGCCACAGCCGAATGGACCCAGCGCTCGGACTCACACTCGAGTTCTCAGCGAGTACTCCAGTAATGTGCGAGTTCTCCACGTTCGAAAAGCTTCTGTGGGGTCGCATGCTATCGAGCAGCATCACACATGAGTGCCAGCACTTTGAAGACAAAACCAAGGTCAGTCTAATGCTGCTCAGGGTGTTGTTGTATGGGCGCCTAACCAAACTAAACCTGCATGGTTATGCTCGCTCACATACGCACAGAGCCGAAGACAACCACCAAGTAACTGTGTGGAGAAGCACTTGCAGCTCCAACTCGACGCCCCATTCGGACAGATGACCTTGAATGGCTCGTCGGTCGCTCGGAGGTTCCTTGGCGCCGATCGCACGGTCTTCGTGCTCTCGTCTCGATGTCGCTGCTCGCAAAGCGACATTCAGCTGCGTGAGGACTGCTGGATGATTGTGAGCAACGTGCGACCCACCACAGGAACGCCAATGACGCGCGTCCAGCAGTTTTACCGAGTTCACGTGGATCAAAGCAGTGGGCAGCAAGCGAATCCTGAGATTCGAGAGCTCCAGGAGTTCGTGTTGAAGTCATCGGGCGACAGGATCCAGAACCACCAGCGGCTCCTACAGCAGGCACTGATGACGGAGTTTGGCTCGGATCACCATTACTAGCCACATGGCGTTCAAGCAGTTCCGTGTCAGCGAGACTTTGAGGTGGTGTAGAGAATAACTTTGATGGCTATCTCGCTTAGGTTATACATGGTCAAGCTCCGAGCAACACGATAGCTATGCAGTGTGACTAAACCCGAGGAATATATGCGTTGGAGGCAGGTGGCGCATTGTGTAGCTCTGTGGATGGAAGCCACGGGGTGAGCTGCTCGATGAGCCTTCCTTCTTTTCGTTGCCCTTGGTCTCGTTCATTGTGATACGGTTGGAATTAAAACCGTAAATCTATAGCAACATTCCAATTTACCTTGACAGCATACCAGGATTGGATTTGAAAAATTGAAAACCAACTGCAAAATTCCATTGTTGTCCGACGGCGACAGCCCTCGGAAATGTCGCTGAGAGTGATGGTCGCACCACTTGCTGACGATGAAGAGCTCTTATTTCACCTCCTCACACGCACAGGCAGCTCAAAGCAGAGCGCCGTGATGGAGGCGCTCGACGACGAGCGACTGGTGCTCGACGACGTGCTCGCGTTCATTGAGACGTCGTCACTTGACCTCTCCATCTGCTGTGCCGTTGGTGATGACTCAATACTGCTGCCTCTGCTGCCGTTCGAGGACGAAGAGCTGTTCGGCAACAGAGCCACGACGTCGTTAACTACGGGTGCAAGTGATATCGAAGCGAAAGCTCAGCCTGATGTGAAGCGGCAGAAGAAAGTGTACGTGCGACGCGATCCGCGCAAAGAAATTGCAGCGCTGCAGGCAGAAGCAGAGCAACTGGACGAGCGGCTCACACTGCTGCGACGACGGCAGAGCGCAATGACACGCGTTTTTCCTTATCAGCATCGCCAGGTTACTGTCAGAAAGGCTATAAAAGATACAATGAGACCAAGAACGCTTGGCACTCAAGCATGGATGGATAAGGCGCTTGAAGAGATTGCGAAGCGCGAACAGTCCGAGCAGATGAACGCGTACTTGAAGGGTGCGCTGACCAAGAAGCTCCGAGTGAGCAAGGCGCTGGGCTGCCTCCTACACGACCACGATATGGATGCAAGTGTGAGTCTATCGAGACTGTTATTGAGAATGTTAGCATTGGTATGGCGCTCATACTAATGCTTGTATGTCTTGTGCTTCGATAGGATTTGGAGAACCGCGTAGTATCGATTGACGACGGCCAACAGCTCTTCACGCAATTGTACCACTACCTGGAGGCGCTCTACTGCAACACCGGGTTCGTCATGGACAAGCTCAGCCAAGGCAGCTCCCTGCCAAGTGTGAGCAGCAGCAGTCATGACCACCTTGACCCAACGCTTGGGCTCGTGTTGGAGTGCTCGTCGAGCACCGAATTGATGTGCGACTTCCACACGCTGGGGGACTTGCTCTGGAGTCGAATGATCACGAGCACTGTCACGCACGAGTGCCACCGCTTTGAGGACAAGACCAAGGTGAGTTCACCGTTTGCTTTTCCTCCTAGAGAGGTGAGTGTGTGGGTCGTTCAGCTGATATCGAATGGTTGACTTGTTTGTCTGTAGAGCCGAAGACAACGATCAAGCGACGCTTTTGAAAAGCACGTACAGCTCCCTCTCAGTGGCCAGTTTGGGCAGATGACCCTCAGTGGCACGGCGGTCGCTCGCAAGTTCGCAAGTGCAGACCGCACGATCATTGTGTTCACGACTCAAAGTCGTTGCTCGGAAATGAACATCCAGCTACGTTTGGACAGCTGGATGATCGCGGGCAATGAGACCAGTACGTCAGAGTCACCGATGACCCGCGTCCAGTCGTTCAACCGAGTTCATGTGGACCAAAGCAGTAGCCAAGAAACATCTCGAGAGGTCCAGGAGTTTCTGGTGAAATCGGTGGGCGACAGGACGCAAAAGCACCAGCAGCTCGTTCAGCAGGCTTTGCAGACGGAATTTGGTGCAGTTCGCCAGGCGCCACAAGTCGTCCACTGCAACTTGTAACATATACGGGTATACTTACATGTTACAAACTGTGACCTCCTTAAAAATATAATCCAGGTGCTAGGGCCTTGGCTCTGGTTTAAACCACAGTCACAAACCTAAATTAATTTATTTTTGGTTATGCACCATATTTTGTTTTGGGATATCCTCACTAAGCGCTTCATGGTACTCTACCGACCGGCCACAGGCGAAGAGCTTGCCTTTGACTGCAGCCTTCCCATCCCGCACGAGCGAAAGTGAAAAGCAAAAGCGCAGGAAGCTCGCGATGGCGTTCGCTCTCGACGACGAGCTGCAGAACGCCGAGGAGCGCTTGGCGCTGGAGGCGGCGCTCGCGTTCATGGACAGTGAGCTGCACTCTTCCGTTGTGGGCTCTTCTGCTGTTATAGGTAGTGATGGCGGCTCATCTGTTCCTGATGCCAGCGCATCGCTTCTTCCAGCTTATTTATTCGGCGACGAACTGCAGCAGCAGCAGCAGCCAGTGCTGCGCGTCGACGAGGAACTGCGGCTCTTCGACATCAGCGGCAGCGAGCCCGAAGGAGAGTTCTTCTCGCTCGAGGCGCTCACGGCAGTCGAGGAGGACGACGCGGGGCTCGACGAGCTCAGCTTCCGCTTTGGCAGCAGTGACGCCAGCGTGGCGTCACCACCACCATCAGCTCCACAAGACGAGCAATTGATTACTACAAGTATAGCACAGCCACGTCCGAAGCGGCGGCAGAAGGCCAAGCAGCAGCTGTCAACAGCAGCAGCGGCAGATACAAAGCCCAAGCGGAAAGTCACTCCAAAGGCGAATGATGACTCGAATGGCGCTCTGACAACAACAGCAGCTATGCGTAGCGAGCGACGCAAACCACTCAACTACAACCCGAACAAGGCGCGTGACGAGCGCCGCGAAGAGCTCATCTACTTGCGCGGCAAAGTGCAGGAGCTCGAGACGCAGTTGGACGACATTAAGCAGAAGCGGCCGCGCATCACAGCGAGCGCTTTGGCGCCGACGCTGGCGATGTCAACGTCTTCCAGTTCCAGCAGTATGTATGCAGGCTTTACGATGGCCAATGCCACCGGCATGGATAGTGATGCTGCGAAGATGGAAGCTGAGCCACTACAACAGCAACAGCTAGTCGTCGCGGGCGTGTGGCAGGACATCGCGACGCGCCAGTGCGAGGGGCGCATCAAGGCCGAGCGCGAGAACATCCGGCTCAAGATTATTTTGGAGAACCAGATCAAGATCGCCAAGAGCCTCGAGAAGCTGCTGAAGAAGAAAGTCGCGGCGCGGGACATCGAACATTGTCCACAGTGCCAGCAGCTGCACCACGTGTACCCGCCAACGAAGGACCCGCGCACGGACGCGCAGATCTTTGAGGACCTCGCCGCGGGCGTCGAGCTCTCGTACAAGGAAGTGGACGCGGTATTTGCCGCAAACGGCCTCGCACAGATGGAGATCCCGCACAGCGACGCGCGCATGCGCTCGGACGACTCGCACGGCATGTTCCTCGAGCTCCTGGCGAACAAAGTGCTCCCGTTCGACGTGCACGCGACAGCCACGGCTGCGTGGCACTATTTCGTATATGCCAAGCAGCGCACGCCGTCTCGGTCCTACTTCTTCGATTCACCCAAGGTACCGATCAACTCTGTGATTAGACATTTGATAGCTGAAAAACATGGGCTTACCATTGTTCGTGTATTGAAATTGTCTATCAACAGAATGCTGATACGACGGACGACACCATTATGGAAAACTTTAGCCTCGGACTGCACGCCAATAGCACGTCTGCGCACTTTCGCGTCAAGCAGATCCTGCGGCGGTTCGTCGAAGAAGATCGAGTCGTGATCGTCTGGCGGTCGCACGTCGAGCCGGTCGAATTCTCGGACGAGCCGCTCTCGGGACTGCGCTTCCGCGAGCGCGGCTACATCGTCATCAAGCGGTCGCGCACGCTTTCGGGGGACTACACGCTCGTGCAGACGTGCTACATCTTCACGCCTAACTTCACGGGCGACCTGAGCGGTGGCGACGACCCGAAAGTGGGCGCGATCACGGACTTTGTGCTCAGCGCCACGGCCGCAAACATCACGGCGAGCCATCAGATGATCGAGAATGTACTCATCGAGCAGGCGATGAAGAAGAATGACGGTCTTGCTGCTACGGTGCAGGCGATCTAAGACAATACAAGGCGCGTGAACATAAGGTATGTGTGTAACAAAGATATGTAAATGGCTGTTATATATGGAGCCTCTGGTTGTTTGTGTTCGTCTCTCAGCTGTGCCTCTCAATGCCAGCAAGGAGGCTTTCTTGCTGGCTCTGCGATACCCTCTCTCGACGGTATCTCGTCGTCATCGCCATCATCTTGACTTAGCTTCAGGTCCATAACGTCCACTTTGGTGTGCGTGTCCAAGTGCTTGGCGAAATGCCAGCGCGCATAGTTCGTGGTGATACCGTAGACCGTGCAAGCGCACTGCAGATCCGCCATCGCTTCACACGCAATGCCATTCTCACAGATCGCGTGTCGAAAACGACACGCCTCCCGTTGGCTCGGCTGGTTGATATGGCTCCTCGCGGTATGGTGCACGTCAGCATGACCGATTCGATTACACCGACTAGCAGTTCACGAGATTAGAAGACACGCGAGCTGTCACGACGCTGTCGAGATCGGGTCTCGGTAGGAGTGAGCTGCGACGATCGTCGCTCCAGAGCATCACGTCGGCACTGGGGGCTTTCCTGTTGAACGAATGATGATAGAGGTGAAGGCATGGGTTGAGCTCAAGGAAGGAATGTTGGCGCTGATTGAGTAGATTGTTGGCTTTATTCGGTGTTTCCAGTGATAAAAAGTGTCTGCCGGTAGTAGTTTATCTTGCACATCCGCTCCAGGATCACAGCCTTGTTGTTAATGTACGAGCCTCTCTTGCTCGTCCGGGTAGTCAGTCTTCTCTCTGTCTAATCTTCTCTTGTGGCTTCCTGTCTCCCTGGTCTTGCTGTGCAGGAACTCTCACATTATCACCGTCTTAAGACATCTGAGCCACGTGTTGATGTCACTCCCCCTCCCTTCATCGCTTCACTTTTTCATTGTCTGCTCGAGCAGCACGTTCTCGATCATCTGGTGGCTCGACGCGATGTTCGCGGCCGTGGCGCTGAGCACCAGGTCCGTGAGCGCGCCAACTTTCGACGGGTCGGCGTGCACGAGGTCGCCGATCGACACGGGCGTCGAGATAAAGCACGTCTGCAGCAGGTTGTGGCTCATAGCGGCGTCTTCAATACCTACAGTGCTCTTGGGCTGCTGCTTCTTGACGACCACGTAGCCTTTCTCCAGAAAGCGCACACCCGACAGCGGCTCGTTCGAGACCTCGGTCGGATCGAAGAACGCGCGCCAGACGACCACGATGCGCTCGTCTTCAATGTACCGCCGTAGCACGAGCTTGAGGCAGAAGAGCACGCTCGTGGTGTTCACCTCGACTTGCACATTGAAGTTCTCCATGATCGTGTCGGCCGTGGTGCTCACCATCGTCTGTGGGGAGTTGTGGCAGTAGGACCGGTTCGGGATTCGCTCCTTCGCAAACACGTAGTGGTTCCAGACCGCGAGCCCCGTCGCGTGCATGTCGAACGGCATCACCTTGCTGCCAAAGACCTGGAGCTCGATCTGGTGATGGAGTGAGTCCAGGCCGTCGTTTTGATGCGGCTGCTGCTTGGTTTGCTGCACGCGAGCGTCGATGCGCGAGCTCTCCATGCGCGCGAGGCCCGTGGCTTCAAAGACGTCGTCCACCTCCTTGTACGACTGTTCGACGCCCGCGAGCAGCTTCTCAAAGAGCTCAGCGTCGGATGTGTGGCTCGCAGGAGACGGGTGGTTTACGATGCTGATGCGCTGCTGAGTCTTGTTGCTGAAGCATTTCTCGAACTCCTTCGTCGACGCAGTTTTCTTCAACAGCTTCTCGAGGCTCTTGGCGATCTTGAGTTGGCTCTCGAGCACGAGCTTCAGTCGGATGTTCTCGCGCTCGGCCTTCACGCGCTCTTCGCACTGGCGGTTCGCGATGTCCTGCCACACGCTCATTGTCGCCGTCACCACCCTGCTGTTGCTGGTGTCTCGACCCACGCAAGCGTGGCGCTTGGTCCGCTGGCTCGTTGTTGTAAGGCGGCCGTCGCTGTCCGCCTTGGAGCCCAGCAGGTGTGGCTGCTGTGGCTCTTGCCGCAGCTGCACGAGCGATGCTTCGAGCTCCGCCACCTTGCGCCGCAGGTAGAGCAGCTCTTCACGGCGCTCGTCGCGCGCCTTGTTGGAATTGTACTTGAGCTGCTTCTTCATACCGTCATTACCGCCGGTCTTCCTGGTCGTCGTGCGCTGCTTGGCTGCAGGCGCAGCTGCGTTTCGCGGTCTGCGACGCCGCGCAGTGGCTGATCCTGCGTGATCAGCGCCAGCCATCAAGTCGCCCGTACCACTGCCAGGCGAAGCACCGAAAGCGTCGGGCCCCGTCTCCATCAAGCTATTCACCACAGTAACCTCGCATGCGCTGCTCACAGTGTCAACTGGTTGCTGTTCTCCTTCTACGCAATGCGAGCGCTCATCTTCTGCAGGGTGAGCTTGCAGCAGGTGTTCCAGTGCGTCGTACGGGTCGAGGCCGAGCTCCAGCTCGAGCGCAAGCGCATCGTCGTCGTCGAGCGTCATAGACACGGGGCTGTCGTTCTCGTCAGCAATACGATAGAACGCGTCTTGATTACCAGCAACAGCAGGGGACGCCGGCAACAGGAAGTCGTACTCGAGCAGCAGGTGGCCGTGCGTCTCGCGCTCGTCGTCATGGTCATCGAGCGCCGCGTCCGCGAGCGTGAACGGCATCGTACGTACAGACAGAGGAGAATGCAGGCGGTGCCGAGAGAGAGGGCGCCGACCGGGAGCAGCAGCGCACGCCGCGCGCCGCCAACGACCGGTTGAGAGAGTGATGTGAATGAAGAATGTGATAGCAGACCACTTCACTGGTCTGACTCTTCTGATATCTCTATGCGAGATAAGCAGGCTGGAAACAGATCGCAATCAAACAACTGGTTATTCTAAAAAGAAAGATACCTTTCATAGAGAGGTAGTATGTCGATTGCGTCTTGCCTGACGCTGGACCATTTCGATACCAAAGCTACAAGTTCGTAGTATCGTTCTGTCGCTTCTTGGCACCCACCCGAGTCCCTGTCCATCCATCAACGCGCCAGTGTCACTGATCGCAGTTCGAGTGGCTCCCGTTCGAGTGCGTGGTCTGCAAGGTGAGAGGGGTCCTCGAAGTCGCGACGCGGATCTCGGACGACTTGGTCCTAAATGGGGAGCCGGTCAGGCGTCCGATGTGGTACTCTAATTGGGAAGTCCTGGTCAAGCACGTGTGCACGTCCTTCACGATTGCGCGGTGCCTAGAAATGAAGTTTCGGATTGTAAAGCTCAGTGAGGATGATGGTGATAATGATATCGACGATGCTGCGGTTCAGTGGACTTGTGATTCGTTTCCATCAGGTTATTGCCATGGACCTGCCGCTCAGTCACGACGACCACGCGCCCACGAAAGCTGGCGTCGCAAGGGGGTTGCTAGGCGCGCTCTACGGCTTTACGTGTGAACGCTGCTAAGGATTGATGGACCAGCGAGCTGTGTCTGGGATCAATCATCGAAGCTCAAGCGATGAGCAGCATCGTTGTGCCAACATGAAGCTCCAGAGCCAGTGATTGCGTTCGTCATCCATAAACGTTGAAGTTGGATGGATGCTACAGCATCAACCTTTTCCACGTATACCCCTTTATTATGCATACAGACCCGTTTTGATAAGTATACCAGAGGTACTACCGCTGCAACCTCGGATGTCCATCGGAAGACGTCGCTTGTTCATGCCCGGCCACTTTCTCTCGTAGCACGTCCGAAGTGACAGTTACTCCGCTCTGATGATGCCTGAGGACCTGCCCAACTTAAAATATCCGAGATGAGCTCCAGCGAGTTTTTCCTCACGTCTGCGATGCCATCACTGCAGCTGGAGCTTCTCACTCGGGTATTGCGGTTAGCGAAGTCAACGTTGCCTCTCCGTAAGTATCGAATTGCTGAGCAATGCGCACCTAAGTGGCGGTGAGAGCGTGCACTGTAGTGGGTTCTTTGACTTTGTGATCGAGTACGGTGAGTAAGTAGTCTGCGTCACGGTCGCTCAAAGAGAAGAGGTTCCGGCTGCACTCATCGCGAACCTGGTGGAGTCTGAGGTCATGGTGAGTCGAAAAGGGGAAGAGTATCGTGCACAGCATCATGATCGACTACATCACCGACTGGCAGTTCACGCGAGTGGGCGACTCGCAAGCGGAGCCGGTGTTTGTGAGCAAGAGTCTCAGCTGCATCGGCGTGCCATCCAGGAAGCGATTCCACCGAGTCGCAGCTGCGGAATATGCCTTCCTCGTGAACGATTGAGTGCTGATCAGCTTTGCCAGATGATGTGTTGAATCGCCGCGATGAGATTCTATCAAAGGAAGGTGCCACGAGGTTCCTCACGCGCAGTATTGGACTTCTATTGGGGACATGGATGTTGATGAACACATAATGTCGAGGTGTCAGCAGCATGCAACCTGATAGCGAGGAAGCAGCATACAACCTGCAAATGTTGAAGACCTCTTTTAGTGCATATATTGGTTTCAAATAATGAGTACTGGTACAAAACCGGTATATATCGGTAAGACGGCAAGAACGTTAATTCAGAAAAGCGCGCCTCCAGCAGGCACACCACTACTGCCGTCGTCGTCGTCGCCGTCGCCGTGCGTTCTGGCGTGCATCTGCGCACGCAGCACCGCGGCACGCGCAGCTTTTGCATCCATCAACTGCCTGCTGCAGTCAGCGATATGGCGTCTGCTTTTGCGTTCGCGTTGGACGACGACGACAAAGACGCACATGCGACCGCCACTGCTCTGGTGGTTGGCGACAGCGATGACGACGACGCGCTCCAGGTCGCGCTGGCGTTCGTGGACGAGTTCCAGGCGCCGGCTTCCACGGACTCGTCGTACGCTGGGCTTGCCGCGCCGCTTTCACCACTACCGCTGCGATCCCACCAGTCGTTCTCGATTGCAATGAGCCAGCCACAGTCTGAACAGCGACCACAGTTTAGTAATATCGTCGATAGCCTTCCGCGCCACGACGAAATACACCAGGATTACCCAGAGTCTATGGCTGGTACATCCACCTCACACTGTACTCCTAGCAACAGCAAGATAAAGCAGCAGCAGCTCGCCAGGAAGCGCGTCAGCAACGCTCTAAAGCGTGCGACGCCTGGCAACGCGTCCAACAAGGCGCGCGACGGCCGCAAGGAAGAGCTCATCTACCTGCGCAAGAAAGTGTCGGAACTGGAGCTCCAGCTTGCAGCGCGCAAGAAGAAGAACGATTTAGAGCCACAGACTGAAACTAGCTCATCTCACCCATCGTCACGCCCGCCACCACCGCCGACGAGGATCCACACAGGTAGCAAGGAGAACTCAAGCGCAACGCCGAGCGTGTGGCAGGAGATCGTCACTCGCCAGTACAACCAGCGCGTGAAGGCCGAGCGCGAGAACATTCGCCTCAAGGTCGTGCTCGAGAACCAGCTCAAGATCGCCAGGAGTCTCGAGAAAGTACTACAGAAGACCACATGCACCAAGGTACCGGCGATGAATACTTGCGAGAATGCCTTAGGTGGTATGATCCATACGTCTGGATGGGTGGTCCTTAGTCCGTCTCTCTCAATTTGTCTGTGTGTCTATGCTCGTTCTAACACAGGATTTCGAGAAGCTCATCCACGGACGGCCGCTTCCGTACTCGATGCGCTCTTCTGCAGTAGCGCAAGCTTCAGGGAATGCGGACGGCCGTCTCTTTCAAGAGCTCCTGGCAGGACTGGATCAGTCGTACGCAGAAGCCGAAGGCATATTCCAAGCCAGCACGCTTGCGCGAGTGGAGACGTCGTACATTGACGCTGTCGTTCGATCCGACGACTCGCACGGTATTCAGCTCGAAGTGGTCGCAAGCAAAGTGCTGCCGTTCGACATGCGCACAGCTGGG
>JAADXK010000124.1:0-43166 GCA_023337805.1 Globisporangium barbulae | reverse complement strand
TGAGCTGAAATTTCACCACACGACCTTCTCGTTGCGCTGACATATCTAACAGGCAGCTCCGCAAATCAAAAACTCGAAAGAAATTCCACCACTTTCGAAAAAGTGCCGTACTTATGATTATGGCGCGCACTGTACCTGCTTCCACACAACCTGTCTATCTAACCCTCTCGCATTCGTTTCAACCGCCGCATTTCATTCCTTCCTCCACAAGCAGTATAGGGAGAGAGTCATCTGCTCTATGATGAACTTCCGCTCGCCGCAGTCGCGCGAGGACGTCGACAGTGGGGGCGCGCGCGGCCTGCGCTCCGATTCGACTGGCTCGGACGACTCGGGCTTCGGTGACGACTCGCTGCCGCCGGACGAGTACATCCAGTTGCGGCTGCAGAAGATGAACACGCTCATGGGCTTCGGCGGGGAGCCGAGCATCGACGAGCTCGACGTCGTCGGCGTTAACGGTATTGGCGCAACTTCTTCATTAGCAGATGCTGGCATTAGCGCGTATGACAGCGCGCTGCTCGTGGAGCAGAAAGGCCCGCCGCCGCCCTACAGCAACAGTGGCGACAAGAAGCCGATGACCGCGTACGAGCGGCTCCAGGCGCTCTCGCTCCAGGAGGGCAACTCGTCGGCGCTGCAGCTCGTGGACGAGACCTCTTCGCTGCCAGCGCCAGGGGGTGAGCGGTTCTTTGGCGCCGCTGTGTCTGCACCGTCACCGGCCCCGCAACTCGACTTTGACTACGGCAGCCTGGGCAACCGCACGTTCATGGCCGACGACGACGAGGACGACGATGAAGACGATGCGTATGTGATCACGTGGGAGGGCGGTCAGCTCGGCCTGCTCTTCAAGGCGAACCCGGCAGGTCAAGTTGTGATCCGCCGCGTGAACAAGAAAGGAACGGCGCTCGGGCTGCAGTCGGCGCGTGCCGGGGACGTCCTCGTGGGGCTAAACGGGGTCACGGTGCAGGGCGTGCCGTTCCTCGAGATCATCGAGCAGCTCAAGAATCCGCGGTTCCCGATCAAGCTCGAGTTCGAGCCGCTCAAGTTTGGCGCATTGCCTCCAGGGATCATCGGGTCCAGCGCACTGCCGTCATACGCATCCTACAACATGGGTATTCCAGGCATGGGCGGCAGTCGAGACGCGCCCAGTTCGCCCACGTCGTCCTCGGGGACAGTCGAAGTAACAGACCAGGAGTCGTCTTTTGTCCACGTGTCCAAACCCGCAGAGGAGTTCCATGAAGACCGTCTACGGAAGAAAGCCGAGTACGACGTGGTGTGGGACGAAGGTCCGCTGGGCTGCGGACTCAAGAACCGAAGCGGGTACCCGACCGTCAAGACCGTGAGCAGCATTGGCGTGAGCGCCTCGGTCGCGCAGATCGGCGAAGGCGACATTCTGATAATCATCAACGGCTACAAGACGCTCGACATTGGTTTTAAGAGCGCGATCACGATGCTGCAGCGCGCGCCAAAGCCGATCTATCTGCGTTTCCGCCGCCAGCTCTCGCAGGCGAGCAGCACTGACGCTGTTGGAATTGCACGAGGAGCTACAAAGCCATCGTCGTCGTCTTCTCGTGACCTCCTGGCTGGTGTCCAACTCGGTCCGCTTCAGTACGCAGTGCTGTGGTCAGATGGGCCGCTAGGCATCCAGATCAAGTCGGGCAACAAGGGACTCGTGTTTGTGTCAAGACTCACGGGGGCCGGCAACCCAGCCATGACGAAGCAGATCACACCTGGAGACATCTTTGTGCGCATCGCGGACGTCGACGTGGCTTCGCGGGGCATCGCCGGCGCCTTTGAGCTGCTCAAGAGCGTCCAGAAACCTGTGGTGCTCGTGTTCCAGAAGGTCAGCAGACACGACGACGATGCAGCGGTGGCGATCCCGTCGTTCCGTCGAATGCGTGAAGAAGCCAGCGGCGGCCCGTCATCTTCAGCCGGTGCCCACCCGCGTGGTATCACGCGAGCAAACAGTGCCGGCGTGCGAGGCAGTAACAGCAACCACAATCGAGCCGAGTACGAGGAAGCCCCGTGGCAGACGCGCACGATGCCGAACCGACCGAGCGCCATTGATGAGACGATCCGGATGCAAAAGCCTATCGCCTCACGCTCTCTCAGCTGCGACCTCGACTACGACAATGAGTCGGAGTCAGGTAGCCAGCAGAGCAATGCGCGAACGGACTACTCGGGTGTCTCGCAGCAAGTGAACGTGCCAGGTGATCATCCACCGGCCGATTCGAACCTTGGAGACAGCCTACCGCCGCGGTTCTCTGATATTGAAGCTGGTCGTGTGGTCACAGCTGAGGTCACGGCGCTGCCGCCACCACCGTCGTACCTGGACATGTTCACACAGTCGGGCCGGTCACGGGACTTTAGTGAGGCGTTCCACGTACCTCCTCCCGGATCTCCACGAAGCGAGGGTCAGAGCGTATCGTCTAGTCATTTGGGCGACCAGCAAGCCACGGTTCTACCGCCACCTCCATTGCCAGCCCACGAGATAGACTCGTTCGCGGCGCTGCCACCGCCACCGCAGTACTCGTCGTTCTTCCCCGTAGATGGAGGAGGCGGGTCGCGGCTCCAGGAGCTACGTCAGCAGTACATCGAGTCGGAGCGCCTACGCAACCAGACCCAGTTCGGCTCGACGTTCATGAGCTCGTACTCGGACCTGGACGATTCGGACGTGATGCGCCAGCGGAAATCGTCGATCCCGCGCGCCCCGCCAAACCCGCTGCCGCTCTCGCGCCCGGAGCTCTGGGTGCGGTGGAGCGAGGGTCCGCTGGGGATCACGTTCAAGCGCAAGAACGGTCAGATCGTGGTTTCGCGGCTCACGGGCGCGGGCTTTTCGCCAGGGCTTGAGCAGCTGCGCACGGGTGACTGGCTCGTGTCGTTTAACAACAACTCGACGGAGAATCTGCGGCTGAGCGAGACGATGGAGATGCTCAAGCGCCTGCCCAAGCCCATCGACATGCGCTTTGTGGTGCAATAGAGAGACAGAGAGAGGGGTCAAGCCGTTCATAGAAGAAATATTTACGACAATTTTGTGTCTCGGGATGCAAATTGTTTACCCAGTCGGTCACTGCGCTGAAGACGAGACCAATGCCATCGAGCTTCAAAGAGAGAAGAAGAGTGAGGAGCCAAGTGGAAGCGAACTCACACGGAGAGCAATAATGTACGACCTGCTGCGTCGTCGAGCTATGTGCCATCATCGCTGCCGCGGCATCACCATCGGCATGTGAGGACTGCGAGGTAATAGAGTAAATATGTCGATCTATTGAGTGGCTTCATTGTTGCAAGGGAATTGTCGTCCACAGGAGGACAAATTCCTTGAAAATGTTTGTCAAGAGGGTTGAAGCATACAATGTTCAATATACAACTTGAAGCCGTCAATTGTTTCTCGTTCTTGACGTTTTTGGCTCCGTATAAAAATAGAAACCCGTGCACTAATTAGCGATTAAATACGGTACATGTACCGTAATTGAAAACCCGCGCGCGCATTTCAAAAGTCAACCAAAAAAGGAAAAGCAACCATGAAGAACAGCAGGATGGACAGCGGCGGTGGTGGTGTCGCGGCGCTGCTGCCAAAGCTGCAGCACCCGCTCGTAAAGATCCGTGCGCGCGCGCTCGCAAGTCTCGTGTTCAAGCTCCGCGAGCGACTCGTGGACGTGCGCGCGCTGGACGTCGCGGGCGACCGGAACGCCGCGAATGCGCTCACGATGCGCGTCGTGGCCTGCTGCGCCGAGCCCGAGCTGGAGCTCAACGCACTGCACGCACTTGAGCTACTGCTGGAGGTAAGCGTTTGTGTTCTGCTCGTGTGGTGTACTGTGTGCGCTACTGCTCCTGCTACTGCTGTATGCAAGAGACTTATTATCATCCTGTGACGGTGACGTGCTTGTTGAATGGATGGAATGATGGATGCGCAGAGCGACTCGGTGCTGGTGCGCGCGTGTTTGCAGAGCAACGGCGCGGTGCTGCCACTACAGCACGCCTCGATGGGAAAGAGCGCCGAGATCCAGGCTGCGTATGAAAAGGTGAGTCAGTGCAATAGGTCTTTGAATGGCTTCGCGATGCTGATCGGTTTGATTGTGTTTCCTCACGTTCTGTTTTTGCAGTTGATCCAGCAGATCTACGTGACGACACCATCCACGCAAGGCATAACGCCAGAGCCGGATACAAAAGCCATGGCGCTATCGACTGCCTCGTCGCGAATGAATGGAGACGGCAAGCGCCATCACGACCGCACAGCGGACTCGAAAGCGATCGTGGTCGCGAGCGCCAGCGCGTCATTGTCAACGAATCGCCGTATTCACGAACGATCCATTCTCTCGGCGACCGCATGCAGTGGCTGGCGCTTCCCGCCTGTGGTGCTTTCGACAGTGGACGAGCAGTACCTCTTTGAGTTTGAAGTGAAGCTCAAGCTGCGAACCACGACAGAGGACATTGTGCGCACCTGCCAAAGCTTCCGCAACGAGCTGCTGCGCAATTTTCCTGTCGAAATCTTCCTCCAGCGACCGACGATCCTGCAATACCTGCTCTATCTGGTGCAGCAGCCGTTCCTGCCTGGCTACAACGAAGCTACTGCGACTACTGCTGACACTGCAAGTGTTGTGAACCAGGCGATGGAGAGCGCGCTCGAGTTGTCGCTTGGCGTCAACTATTTCGATGAGCTCGACTCGACGTCCTTCTCGCTCAAGTACAGCAACTTCACGACGGCGGTGTTCATAGCGGCGATGCGCGCGATTGAGTCATTCGTGTACGCGCTCCAGCGTGCTTCGCGGGTGTGTCTGAACCCAGTGTACCTGGTGCACGAGTCGACACTCGGTGGGGATTTCCTGGACACATTCGACAGCCGCCGCACGTTTTATCCGCGTGCAATGCATGACTCAGCTATAGCAGCGTCTCATGAAGATGGTACAAGCGAAGGTGGTGGTGATAACGGGAGTACCAGTCAGTTCTCACTCAGTGGGGCGATCTATGGGCTGTTCACGAGCCTTCTCGCGTTGCTCGTGTCGTCGCATCACCCGCGATCGCACGTGCTGAACGTGTTGCATCTAGCACTACCGCTACTGCCAGATAGAGGGATTACCAACACTTCTACGAACGCGAAAGCGCTGGACAAGATAAGAATCGAGCAGATCCTCTCGCTCTTAGGCGATTTCTGTATCCCCGTTGGTCAGGACCTGGCGCAAATCACCGAGTCGTTCTCCCAGTCCGTCACCTGGCGAATCCTCGAGCTCGTCATTCGTCTTCTCCAGCTTCACGCACCCTCGTCGTACCTAGTTGAGTCATCTGGTGGCAAAAGCGAGTCTTCAAGCAACCAGATCATTATCGTGCCAGACAAAGTGTGGCGCTTCGTGATGATGTGTGCGTCAAGCTTCGACATTGAAGAACTGGCGAGGCGCGAGTGGAAGATCGACAACATCATCGGCTTTTTATCAGAAATCGATCCGTCCATGGCGTCTTTCCTGGCAAGCAAGCGATTGGCGGAACGCAGTCGGAAGCACGTGGAGCGCTTCATTCAGCTATCAAAGGGAATCGCAGTGGCTGGCGAGAAAGCTGCAGACGTGACCGAACTGGCTGCGCATCTGAGTATCGACGATGCGCAGAAAGTTGCTCATGTAATTGACGATCTCCACGACAGCGAGCTTGAGCATGTGATGGATGGCATTCTGCTAGCGTTCTGGACTATATTGGCGAGTAGCAGATCGAGTCGGCTCACAGCAAAGGATGTCGACTCTGTGCAAACGACCATGATGAAGTTCTTCGACGCCAGTCGGACTCAGTGTGGTGATGCGAGAAGGGAGTCATGTTCGTACTTTTTCAGCCAGATCTCAAGAGTGCTATCAGGAGGACACTGCCTGATCGGCGTGCTGTCGAGTGATGCTCGTCACCGTTTCGTGGTCGACGTGCTCTGCGAACCCAGTTTCCTCGCTAACCTGCTTCTTCGTGGAGCTGCAGCATCTGAGCGACAGAAGAGCACAAGTGAGGACAATCACAACGCCGATGCCATCTGGTCAGTTATCACGCTTGCTCTGAGAGAGCTAGCTTCCGCATCTGACGTCGAGATCGCTACCGTCGATTCGGTGATTCCGCTTTTGCAGCACTTTGCATTCATGGAACCGTCGGAGAATTCCCCGCTCGAGCTTCGACCAGCGCAACCGCAGATTGTGGACCTGATCAACCGAGTAGAGAAGAGTCTTCCAGATGCCAACAGACTGCTGCTCATCGCTCGATGCCTGCTGCACACGTCGTCCTACATCCGGAAAGCTGCTGCGTCAGGCGTATTGAGGATTCTGTCCAACGCCAGTCCAACTGTGTTCAACAGTCTTGCTGACAACATGGTTCGAGGGTACGACGATGTGCTTGAAGACCCTTTCGTCGCTCCAGTCCGCGGTGAGCGTGATTCTATCCACCCTCTTGAGAAGCGACTAATGGAAGTCGCATTGACGTCGCTCAGCGACGGTCAAGATGGACGAACAGCCGACATTTCGTCAAATCTCGCTAAGTTGTCGGCGCTGCGGAAGGTTCTCCACGCGACGGCTTCGTCTGTGCTCGACATCAAGGAAACAGCAATCAAGGAGCTCATGCTGATGGTGGACAGCATGTCCACGAGCCAATTCCACCTTCTGGAGGAGCTGGGCGAAGTCATGGAAATGAAGAACCTGCTCATTGGGAGCGTGCGAGCAGCGACTGCAGATCAGATCAGTGACAGCAGCGAAGCGTTTGTCGAAGCCCTGCTGGTGTTTCTCCGGAACTTGCTGCAACGAAGTCTCCATTTGCGAATCCAGTTGCGTGGCGAGTTCAACGACTTGCTCGTGCTGACACCGCTGATCTTTGATCCGCGTGTGGCAATCCGAGCGCAGATGTACTACATCGTGCTGCTGCTGACACTCACTTCCGAGAACTTTGCGCCTTCGCTCCAGCTGCATCGCTCGCCGCCATCAACACTGTCACAAGTCGATTTGATTCCAGAGATGATGACATCGACGTTTGGGCTCTACTCCAATAGGTGGGGGCGGTGCGCAATCAAAGCTTTTCGATCGGAGTTGTTGCTGCAGGAAGTGAATGCAGCAATCGCTCACGATCGACAGCCTCACCACGTCACTGCGGTTGGTGCCAAGTTGGATGAAGCCATCAACGAGCAAGAAGACGAGACCAATATGAGCAACACGACATCTCCGCCGCTGCACGATTTGGAGTTTGTGCTGCACAGACTTCGAGCCGCCAAGTCGCACGGGAGGTTTCTGAATGCGTTGTATCACTTGATCCAGCTCACTGCAGCAATAGAGTCGGTGCGTCTGGAGGTAATCGCGCGCTGGGAGCAAGTGTTCGAGCGCTACATTGCTGTGGCCCCGCAAACCGAGCGGGATGAGATCATTATTGGGTCCATCCTGAGCTGCCTCAACTCGCTTGTCATGGACATGGAACGAGAAAATCAGCTGCGGTTGCTTCTCGTGGTGAAGCGATCGTTCATCCCGCTGCTGAAAGGAACGTCCTCCACAGGTCTCTCGATTCAGGTCATGCGGATCCTGCTCCACCTGAGCTCTTCGAAAGTGTCGGACTTGTTCCTGACGCTCGCCTTCGACACGAATCTGCTGGATGTGCTCTGCAACAAGTATGCGACGCTCTACTCGACACACCCAGTGCTTCACGCGCTCACACTGGAAATGGTGCTGCGCTTTGCAGCATGTGCTGGACAAGATCGCGCCGGTGGTGATGAAGACGCGGCCGATCTGTACAACAGCGTGATCTACCAGCGGCTGCTCTCACTGGTGTCACCACTACTGTCGATCGTCTGCCGGCATCGCGTGCCAGGATCTTTTCTTGAGCGCGACGTCTTTGCGATGGCGTCACAAACGCTCTTGGGAATCATCACAGCCACACCACGGGACGCGCTGGTCGGTGGTGGCACGAGTGTCTTAAGCAGTGACAACAACCTCTTGGTCGACAACAGTTGGTCGTCCAGACTGCTCTTCGACCATTCCTCGCAGTTGCGTGAGCTCGGCTTCAGGATCCTCGCCAAGTCGCTTCAGTATGCGCCGCCAGATGCAGAGTCAAGATTGGTGCAGCTTGCAATCGAGACGTCAATGGACGGGACCGAGTGCGACGCTGTTCGTGGCGCAGCCTGTGGAGTGATTTACGAGGCGCTGCTTCATTTCGACGGCAGCACCGAGTCTCAACTGAAGTCGATATTTGGTGCCGAGTCCCTCGCAGCGAACATCCTGCGCGCACTCGCAAACGTCGGCAAAGATGACAAGCTCCTGGTGAACTGTGGTCTGAACCTGTGTCGTCTGATCCGCCTGCTGTTTACGAGAAAAAGCGACTTTGCTGCACATTTCGGGAATGTAGCAGAAGTGCTCGCCGCTGCGGATCAAGAGTACGATGTCTATCCAGTGCTGATTCAGGTACCGTCAATGTTCCTGGTTTCTGTCTTACTTCCAAATGCTGTGTACACTGTCGACTAACATGCCGTGTGTGTACAACTACTTTTCTGTTTCTCTTTTTAGATGCTATCGTTCCGGGCGTGGGAGGAGATGTACGAGCGGTATTGCCGCAGATACATGCACCTGGTGCCGGTTGGCTCGAGTATCTGGTCAGACTCAGTCCTGCCTGTCATTCTGCAGATGATGGTCGAGCTGTTGAAGCTGTTCACCGCCATCCTTCAGCAATCCAGTCCTGAAGTCGCAGACTTTTTGATTAAGGTAATTCACCTGCCAACTCTGTTGTGCGGCTCTTTGACTCGGTTGTTTTTCTAACACTGTATGAAACATAATTTCTAGCACACTACACTGCAACACCAAATGGGCGAGTTAATCGGAGACCTTGCGGCATCGTTGTCGTCACGATCACGCTTAGAGAGCAGCAGATATAGCGATACTGCTTTCATCACTCGTTTGCATTACGATGCTCTCGACATGTGCGCGGTGTGTCTCTGCTCGGTGACGGCACACTCGACAGATTCCAGATTGCAGCTGTCGGAAACCTCGGACTCACCAGGCTCGTTGTCGGCTCATGGAAACGTGATAAGCACTCTAGTGTACCTGATGAAGCCAAAGCATCCAGCTCGTTTCCGAGCCTCGTTCTCTCGCGTTCTGGTTGCGGTGAGTTCGCTTTGCATCGAAAGCTGCCCTTCATACCCTCGTCTCACTGGCAAAACTCTGTTATTTTCAACAACAGATTTACATGCATCCAGCTGGGAAGAGCGCTTTGATGTCGTCAGAGATCGCCACGACAAGGACTTTGTGTTCAAGCGTGTTTGATCTTTACAAGGAGTGCTCCGAGTCCAGACATGTCGAGTCACCACTGGCCGACGATACAAAGCCATTCAGCATCACTGCGATCCATCGCATCGCGATTGCATTGAAAGTAATCTTGGAGTCGAGTGCAGCGCTTCGGCAACTCGTGGTGGTCAAGCGGGGTTTGCAGTACTGCACTGGTGCGATCAAAGAGTCTTTCCTTGCGATTCGAATGGAAGGGGGCTTTGGCGGCAAGACCACGCACCCGCGCGAAGACCATTTGGTGTCGCTGTGCGCGCGAGTCGAGATTCACTTCGACGTTCTCGCTGCGCTGGTCGGAGGAGACGCAGATACGCAGAAGATCGCACTGGTGCGTATTTGCTCCATCCATCTCGAATGGCACGGACAAGACGCTCGACTAAGTCTAACCTTCATGTTCATGTTTATGTGTGTCCTATGCTCTGATGCAGCGTGAGAAAGTACACGAAGTAGTTCTGGGGAACTGGACGACGATGAAAATGGCGTCGTACCGTGGCTCGAGCGTGCTGCTGAGTGCTCTGCGGTTCTTGAACAACTTTGTGCATCAGAATGACACCACAAAGGCATCACTCATTGTGGCGACGGCCTCGGGCTCGCTTCGTGCGACAGCAGTGGAAGGCGCGCGAGAGGCGACCACGACACTCTTCACACACTTGTCGCAGCTTGCGATCGTGACGACAACAGCCTCTGCAGTCCGGACAACTGGAGACAGCAAGCTCAGTTCGGTTCTGAGTACGACTGCCAGCATCATTCTCAAGTCACTCGTGCTCAACGCCGAGTGCCTGCAATGGGCGATCAAGTCTGGCTTCGTGACCAAACTGCTAGCTGAGGTGCAGCGTCGTCTCCGAAGCTTCTCGCAGACGAGCAAGAGCGACCAGAACGAACTCCAGACGCTGTGCACTCTGCTGGGGATTCTCGCGGGCGTCGCGTCGTCGGACGAAGGGCGGCAAGCGGTCTACTCGAGCTCTGAGACCTCGCTCGGGTACATTTTCGAAGACATCCTGACCGCCACGTCTTCTACTTCTTCCGAAGCAGCAGCAACAAATGCAGAGGTGCTCAAGATCGGATGCCTATTTATTCGCAACTTGTCGCTCTCCCGACTCTCGAAGAGTTACTTTGCGGTCTGGGACGGCGTCATGGACCTCTTGTTCAAGCGATTGGTGATACTGGAGCCATCTCCAAGCGAGCAGGCAACCACCGCTGCAGACAGTGCGATCGCTAGCTACCTTTCGTGCGCGCTCTGGTCGATCGTGTACGACAACCAGAAGGCGCGAACGATCCTCGTGTCCAGACCGTCGGTCCTCCGGAAGCTCGAGCAGGTGCTCGTGACAGCGCGAAGCTCAGGTACGAACTCCATTTTACGCCATCCCTCTTCTCTTATTCCTCAACTCATTGCCACGATGCGATGCTGAGACGCTGACGCCACTCCATTCATGCTAATGTGTTGCTTTGTTGTTCTCAAACAGGGACGAAAGACGAGACGATAGAAAACTTTGCGCGCGTTCTTGCTCTCGTTCAACAGAGTCGAACGTAAAGAGCAAGACCTCCAAAGCACCTCCCACCGCCGTCTCGTCAACTACTACAAATGATATCGAGTATGAAAGGTATATTAATTGACAAGATGTACTGCAATCCACTCAAAGAATCTCATCTCATTATGTTTGACAGGATACCACAAGTCAGGAGGTCACAATTGCACCATCGCGACTTCTTCGATATTTCACTTCTCAAGTTTGTTCCATGAACACCATCCAACTGAACCCAAGAGACAGTCATATTCGAATGTTACCACTTGCCACACACCCAACCCATTCTCTCGGCGCACGTCTTCTTTCGACTGCCTACCCTCGCGACTCGCTTCGTTTCCAGTTCGAAGCACTCCATTTCGCGTTTTGCGCCGCCCATGCGAGCACGTCGAAGGCGTCTGAAGAAGACATCACCACCACTACCATTCCCACCAGCACGTCTACGATGACTAGCGCCCTCAGGGCCACCATGGTCGCTGTCGACGGCGAGCTGCACGATCAGCGCGTACACAGCCGTCTGCGGTCGCACGCGTGGGAGGTGAGCGTGAGTTACTTGGTCATGTTCCTCTTCTGCGTCGTGCTGCTCAAGTACACGGCGTTCGTGAACCACCAGCTGACGACGGTGGGCGACCTGTCGTTCAAGCCCAAGGCGATCTTGCCGACCTTCCGCGCGCTGCTCGCGCTGCTCGCGTCCGCTGCGCTCGTGCTCATCTGCCTCAATCTCGCGCTCATCTTCGCGTTCTCGAACGACACGCTGACGATCGACATGTACATCGGCATCCTGTACGCTGGCCGTCACTTCGTGCTCGTGCTCGCGCCAGCATTCATGTACCAAAAGAGCCTCTCGAGCGCCGCGCTCATGCGGGCGAGTCTCATGACGATGGGTCTCACCTTTGGTGCACTGCCGCTGTTTCTTATCCCACAGATTCCGACCGCGATCGAGTTGTACCTGAGCTTCGGCTTCCTGTTGGTGTTCTTTATCACAATGGCGTGGCATCCGGCGCCGCGCGTCTCGGTCGCAGTGGCGCGAAGGTATGCGTTCTTCGCGCTCGTCCACGTGGTGCTGGCGATCGTGCACGTGGTGTGCGTGCACTACGAACTCCTGCAAACGGGCTCGCCGTTCTCGTCCACGTCGAGCGTCTGGACGTCCGTCACACCTTTCTTCGTCTGGCAGCTGCTCAAGTCCGACACTGAGTACTGGCGCGGCAAAGGTGCGCAGAGCACGGAGCTCCAGCAGCTCTTCGCCAAGCGTATCGAGATCACGGAGCGCGTCTCGGCTGAGGGGCTCCACGTGCTCATCGAGATGCACCGCAAGCACGTGATCGACTTCTCGTCGCTCGAGCTTCGACAGCAGATCGGCGACGGCAGCAACTCAACAATCTTCAGCGGCCTCATGAAGTGCAAAGTGCCCGTGTCGGTCAAGGTATACACGCCAGCCGACCTCTCAGACGAGGTCATCGCCAAGTACTCGCAGGAGGCTGCGCTCTGCGGGAACCTCGAGCACCCGAACATCGTGCGCTTCTACGGCCTCAGCGTCTGTCCGCCAACCATCTCGCTCGTGTTTGAGCTCTGCCGTGGCAGTCTCAAGGAGATCTCGGCGCTCGTGCACGAGGACGACTACGGCTGCAAGTCGCTCATCAAGATCACGCAGATGCTCGACGCCGCGCGCGCCATCGCGTACTTGCACAGCTTCTCGCCGCCCTTCATCCACCGCGAGATCAGCCTCGCGAGCTTCCTCGTCGACGTCTACGGCGTCGTCAAGCTCTCGGGCTTCGGGGACTCGCGCATTCTCAACCAGTTCACCGAGTCGAGTCACCATCTCCCTCGTCCTGCTGTACGCTCAATCTTGAGGGCTCCGTGGGAAGAGCGCACGGCAGCGTCCAGTCCGTACGAGGCCTTCGACTACTCGACCAACGAGGTGGCGCGCAAGGTGTCGTTCCACCCGCCGTACAGCGAGCGCATCGACGTGTACGCGCTCGGGATGACCTTCTGGCAGCTGCTGCACCCGAAGGTCGAGCTGCCGAAGCTCGGGAACGAAGCGTACAACGACCCGGACTGGCGGCCGCTCTTCCACGAGTCCGTGCCAGCGGACGTGCAGAAGCTCATTGAGAGTACGTGGGTACACGACACGCGCGATCGGCCCACGGCCATGCAGGTGGTCCAGAAACTCGAAGTCATCCAGCAGAAGGCGCTCGGAGATAACTTGGACTGCGTTGCGACGGCGGTGGACATCTCGCGCCTCGGCTCCGACGCGCAGACGTCCAACGACATGATCGACGGCGCCGACGCTGTGCGCAACTTGGTCTCATCCAACCAGGTGCAGCAGTCGTGGGAGGCCGTGCGACTTGGCAACGCGTGGATGGAGGTGGGCTTCCTGCACGAGGAGAACCACGCAGTGCCGTTCCAGAACAAGTCGGGCATGCGCTACTTCTTCTCCCCCGCAGCGCCAACGGCAAGTGACTCGATCGTCTCGGTTGAGGACGAAAACTCGATGATCGTCATCGGCATGAGCATGTCCACAAGGGACAGCAACAACAAGCCCGGAGGTGGCATTGGCGGAGGCATCGGCGCGCTTCGAGCCCCCAAGCGTTGCATGTGCAAGATGAACGCGCGGCAGGTGGCAATGCCCCGAAGGGTGTGGCGAGCGTTCGCGACCGCCGAGTCCAGAGCTGTTGCCCAGCACGACTTCACCATGAGCTCGTCCTACGAGAGCTTGCTCACATCTGTGCTGCTCGTCGACAACGACCACCTCAAGAAGTGAGTCCAGTGGCTCTCTCTTCTCTTCGCCAGTGTGCGTGTACCAGTTCGTATCTCCAGCCTGTCTCCGCTCTTCGTCTGCGCGTCTTCTTATTCTATCAAGCATGAAGTGTAAATGCCCCCACCAAATTCTGAACTAATCCACATTCTCCGTGTCAACAAGGTCTTCATCATGAGCATTCCACCCATCCACCCACACAACACATACTGTTTTCAAAATCGTCATACCTCATCATTCAACTCACAAAGTCTAGAAGACGTCGTCGTCCGAGTTCTCGTCGTCGCTGTCGCGCTCGTCCTCTTCGTCGGACGTGGCGTCGCTGTCCTTGTTGATGCGCACGTGCGTCGTGCCGCCGGGACTCACGACACCCTCGATATGATGTGAGCCGACTGCTTCGTACATGTGCACCGCGCGTTTCTAGACATTCACACAGCAAGTAACATCAACAATTCCTCACTCAGCCTCTAATATCAGATCCCCAACAATTCCTCATAACGAATACAAGACGCACCATCGACTTGGACTTCTTCTTGAGCGTCAAAGGCGTCAGGAACGAAGTTCGCGCAGAGAAGGAGGCGGTGGCCTTTGTCGCGGTGCTCGGCTCGCCCAGCACGCGGCTACGCTTGAGACTAAGCACATATGAGTCCACCTCGTCGCGCTTGTTGGACGAGATCTCCTGAAGCAGCTCGCGGCCGCCGACAAAGTCATCGTCCTCGTCCTCGTCCAGACTCGCACTGTTGTCCAGTGGCGCAGCGGGCGACTTGATGTCGTCCAGCCCCATCGTCCCCGTGAGCTCCGACTTGGACGGCGTCGTGTTGTCAAAGAGGTCGTCCACGTGCTTCTTCTCGTACTGCTGAACGAACTGCCGCACCTGCTTCTTGAACAAGTTCGAGCCCGCGCGGTGGATCTTTGTGGGGATCTTAGTGGTGGATCCAGGACCGACTGCGGCGACGTCGGAGCTCTTCTTCTTGTGCGCCGCGCGACTCGTGGGCGACGCAAACTCCTCAAACGACTTGGTTCGGCACTCGTTCGCGGTCTTCCCGTCCACAAACGTTGCCACCTCGGCCCAGAAATTGGCGGCAGTCGTCGGGATCTGCATCTTGGCTGTCGCCAGAGCCTGCAGCTGTTCTTCCGTCCAGTCCGGAACATCGGACGATTGCTCCTTAATCGCCTGCTTGGGCTTCGCGATGGGCGTCTTTGCACGTGGCGTCTTGGCTTTCACAGGCGTCTTCGGAGCAACGGGTGTCCGCGGAGGCTTTGACGATGAGGCTGCTGCGCGATTCGCCTTCTTGGGTGGAGATCTATAAAACAAACAATAGTCCTATCAGCAAGCAGTCAACCCACAAAAGCACACATCATCATCAACCTCAGCACGTACGAAATGTATGCGGGTGATCCGTGGTCGACGACGGTCACGCCGTTCACGTCCGTCTTCAAGCGCTCGCCCCGCCACCAGTCCATCACGGGAGTGATCACGCGTCCGCTCCTCGAGAGCTGTGTACCCGTCGATTCGACCTCCTTCTCCTCGTCTGGCTCAGTCTCCAACTCGCCTATGTACTTTGATCTCTTCTTGCTGCAAAGCCAGTCAAGTAGTGAGAATGAGAGAGAGATGAGTGCTTCGAATCAAGGCAGCAGCAACTTGCCCACACACACAAACTTGGGCTCTTTACCGTTTCGAAGTCGTCTTGTTGTTCAGCAGGACTCCCAGCTTTTGCCGCCAGTTGATCGGTAGCCCCTCGCCCAGGATCTCCACCACAGCGTCCGGAACACCCCGCGCTTTCGCCTTTTCGTCATCCAGGAAACCGTCGAGCTCCACGTGCTCGTTCGTTGTTGACACAAATTCGGTCGCACTCACTCGACGGGCGATTTGAAATATTGCGTCGCGGCCCTCGGCCTGTCCTTCAAACACCAGCTGAATCTGCTGCTTCTTCTGACCACTACTACCTCCTGTTCGCTCCCACAGTGGCGGCCACTGCGGCGTCCAGTCGCAGAGCACGATCTTCGCGGCAGGGGAACGGCCGGCCGTGCTCTTCGAGGCTCTGGTCTTCACAACGGTACTGTTTTCCTTCAGGATGCTACTCTTTTTGGCCTTTGGGAGCGCTTCGACGTCCTCAAGGATCGAAAAGGACGCCGAGAGCCGCTGCTTCTGGTCCGAGCGCCTGCGCGGCGACGACCGCGGGACTCGGACTCGCTCTGCCGATTCATCACCACCTGCGTCATTACCGTCTTCGTCAGCTGTACTGTCGTCCGCACTGACGCTGTTGCTGTCTTTACCAGTCTGCTGTTTCTTTTCTTGCTGGGCGTTTGTCGAAGCCTTGGGCTTGCGGCTTTTCCCAAACACGAGGCGCTTCTGGATCTGCAGCAGCTCCTCGTCCTCTTCCGTATTGCCCATCTGCGCAATGGGCGCGCGCGTTGGCGGTAGTGACGACAGAAGGCGCTGCTGTGCGCGCAGCCGCTTGGACGAGCGCACGGACGTCGACGGCGGCTCGTCAGCACGCGGGCGCTTCGCCTGCGTTCTGCGCTTCGTGGGCGGCGTTTTATTATCTGGCTCGTCATCTTCTTCTGTGGACTCGAGTATCTGTGTCTGGACGGAAGACGCTGGTGAGGCCGCAGGCGCAAGCTCTTTCTGACGCGCCTTTGTCGCGCTGCGTGTGACGCGCGACGAGGAAGCGGACGCAATCTCCACTGGTGACGCTGTTGATGATGACACCGACGATGACACGCTCTGGCTGCGTGTGCGGTGTGGCGTGATGGTATTACTACTAGTGCTATTGCTGCTATTGGCTCTGCGCTCGCTGCTGCTCTTCTTCCGCAGCGTCGTGTTCATCACAAGCTGGTTGAAACTCGCCTCGATCTCCTCCGGCGTTCGCTCAATGGTGGTACGAACGCTTAGTTTCTTGCGCAAGTTGGGCGTCTGCTGCAGCCGCGCCTTGCGCTTGGGCATCCCCACGGGAGTCTCTGGAAGCAGCGCAGCGCCATCATTGCCCTTGCGCCGCCAAGCGCTTGACGATTGCACTCTTGACGTGTCGACGGACGACGCGGCCTCGAGCGCCGACACGGCCACGAGCCGCACCCGCGTGGATACTGCTGAGTTTGAAGAGGAGGAGCGCAGCTCGGGCGGCGACTGGAGTGCGGCCGCGTCGCGCACGCGGAAGATGGCGCCGGAGCGCACCACGTCCGCCATTATCGTCTCGTGGTTCTTTTGTGGCGAATGGCTTTTCTCAAGAAATGTTCACAAAACTGCGTGTGGTGAAATATGATATCCAAAAGAATAAAATTTCACAAAACAAGAAAAAGCTCTGATTCTACAGTTCTCCCAGAATACCGTCACCCGCAGTGAGCTTATACCCTTTAAAAACCGATATATCGATTTTTAAAGGGTATAAGCTCACTGCGGGTGACGGTATTCTGAAGGAGAACTAGCACGATGTAATAGTTCTGAGCACTTGGCTCCACGGACACGAAGCCGTAGATGTACGCCGGGTAGATGAACGTGATTGCGATCTGCCACAGGAACACGAGCATGTAATTGCTCAGGTCGACGCGAACCTGGGTGTTGTTGCGCAGCTCGTCGCCGAAGAAGATCCCAGAGCACGACGACCATGATCGCCCAGGGCATGGTGCCCACACGAGCCCGAACGGCAGCGGGAAGCCGATCACGAGCGAGAGCGCGTATTGAAGCCCGACGCAGACGCTGCCTGGTAGTAGCGTCAGCATTGCCATGTGCATGCTGGTAAATGGCAGCCCCGATACCGTGTGCTTGAACTGGGACAACACCGAGTACGTGATGAGCAACATGATGAAGTTGCGGATCCAGTGCACGTAGTTGGCGTTCGTGCCAGCCTCGGGGGCCGCGAGCGGTACGCAGTCGATGAACATGATGAGCGTGAGACAGGACAGCGGTGTCAAGAGGCAGATGGAGAGCACTCGGAAGACGCTGATCCTCGCGGGGGTGGGAGCGAGCGCTTGTTCGTGCGGCTCGGTCGTTCGTGTGTTTCGTGTCTAAGAAATGGTTCAATGGGCATCCTAAGCACTGCGATTGAGCCTTTTGTTCTATAACGGAGCTGCTGCTGTCTCTGCGTGAAACGCGATGCTTTGTTGCGTTGTTCTGAGCGACCGAGAGAGCGGAGAATAGCAGCAGAGTTTCGGGTCGCGAGGAGCAACGCGGATCACCATCCCATGGCTAGACTTGTATACATTGGCGAGAAAGAGGATGGACTCGGTTTCACATATGTATAATGAACGCTCGCTGAGTCTAACAACCTGCTACCATAAATATTGCGGCATGCATGCATGCAAATGCTCACTTAACATAGACACACACGGTCTCTCGCTCTCGAGGCAGACGGCCCTGGGCGGTCTCTCGCTCTTGTCGATTCAGCGGAGATGATGTCACTCGTAAGCTCCATGAGAGGCGCGCCCATGAAGGTTCTGTCGTACAGCTCTCCATGGCGCAGGCTTTGTCTGAGGGCTATCCGTTGATGGGCGCGTAGAAGCATGTGAGCATGGGCGAGACGGAGCTGGAAGAGACGCTCGTGATGATTGGTATCCTGAGCCACTTTGACAATGCGCTTTTGGTAAAGAGCTGCTGGACTTAACAACGCAAAGTGTAGCCATGTGTGCCTGGGTCGCCGATAAGAATAGGCTAAAAGCCTAATCTATGGGACTGTCGCCGATTCTCCTCGCCGCGTTTCCAGTACGCGTCATATTGGCGTCAGCAACAAGTCCATCGTCCATAGTAATGATGAAGGAAGGGAGGCTACTCGCGCAAACGCAAACAAGCAAGGTTACGTTGCATATCTCTTTCATCAGGACCCTGTCGCGTGTCAGCGGAGCTTAGCTTAGTGGAGAGAACTCTCCACAGCTTCTGCAGACTCACTCCGACCGAGTGTCCAGTACTTCTCGTCTCCTTCGTTTCGTTCAAGCCCGAAGCGAACGAACTGGAGCTCTTTCCGCCATTTGCATGGTGTCCGCGGATGTCTCACTCAGCGTCATCACCCCATGTACATAACATCACGACACACACAGGACATTTATTATCATATTGTTTGTTAGCTGCTTCTTGATCGGTTCAGCCAGCGTGACGCGCAAGGAGGAGAAGAGATTTGCGTGCGTGCGTGCGGTACGCCAAGCAACAATACTGTGCCGTGGTGCGAAAAGCGACCAATCACAGCCGTACGAATCCTCTCGACCCTTGAAGCGTTTCTACCGATATCCACACACATCCACTGGGCTGGATATGGCGGATCCTGCGGCGCGGTTCAAGTGGTGCCAGCTCACGACTGGCGTCCTCGTGGTTCGTAGTCACCTTTGTCCACCTCTCGCCTCAAATTTGATTGTGGCAGGTTTCTGCAGATCTAGGATGTGGACGACGTCGTCTGCTTGTGACGAGCTCACATTCATTCAAGTTCAAAGCGATGGCGGTTTCGCGGAAGCCAGCGTGCGCTGAAGCGTTTCATAGGGAGTCAGAGCCACTCGCTTGCGATTGCTTCCGGCGCGCAGCAAAATTTCCTTTTTAGCGCGCGAGCGGACGCGCACTCTTCTATGAGCATCCGCTCACTTTTTGGCAACAAGCACAGAGAGACAGCCCGTTATTGTAGCGCTCTCTGCTTCCAGACGAAGCCTGTCGTGTCTGTGTCTTTGGGACGGCCACCCCAAGCACACTTTTGGAATGACTTGGCATTTGTATGCATCTGCATCAGCTTTTTTCGCTGCGGTTCAGTGCAGCGGTTTTGCGGAATGCTCTATATTCACTCACACCATGTGGACGCAGCTGATATATTCTGTGCCAGCAGCCACATATGCCATGCTGTACTTCATTATGCTGTGGTCTTTTGCCACACTCGCAAGTCTCTGTATCCACTCAGGCATCGCTGGCTCGTTTCTTGCAATTCGCCAACTCGCCTGTCTATCTTTGCAAACGGATTTTTTTATCACGGTGTGCAGTGGTAAGTGGACCACACCAAACACTCCCTCTCCACCACGCAGCCGACCAAGCAAACAACAAAGAAGCCCTCACACCCACAACGCCATCTCGTCCCCAGCAGCTACGCGACCGCGCCACGCTCACCGCTCGGCTCTGTCCCACGAGCCCCGCCGCCATCCACCACAGCACACGGGCGCAAGCAAGCGAACCAGCAGTCGAGGGCATTCGTCTCTCTCCATCTCCACACACACAGCAGGCGTCGCCGCGTTCAACACACACACACGCGATGGACCTCATGTCGCACTCCTCGTCTTCTAATACCATGGGCACGTGCAGCATCCGCGTGATCGACCTGGACGATGCATCCACGCGCGTGATCTCGTGGGACCCGAACGTGCCGGACCAGGTCTTCGAGTCACTCATCGAGGCGCAGCTACGCGCGCAGTTCGGCGTCAGCGACGAGGCCTGGGTCGACCTCATCGACACGGCCAACTCGAGCCTCGTGCACATCAGCAAGGACGTGCTAGCGCAGGTCTCGCACCCGCTTTGTCTCTGTCTCTCGCCCAAGACCGAAGCGCTCGCGCCCATGAAGCGCAGCGAAGTCTTTGAGGTTGTGTTCACGGACCGCGCGCTCGGCATGACGATCCGCGAGCAGAACGATTCGGTAATCGTGAATCAGTTCAAGCGCCGCCCTGACGGCGGCTACGGCGCGGCCGAGGCGAGCGGTAAGATTCAGATCGACGACGTGATTTACAAGGTGCAGGGCGCGCGCACGGTCGGCCGCAGCTACGACAGCATCGTGCAGATGCTCCAGACCCAGACGCGGCCGCTCGCGATCCAGTTCTACCGCCCATTCCAGCGCAATGGGCTCTTCGCGGTCGAGTTCCGCGGTGCGAGCCTCAACATGACCATTACGACCGACGACGTGAACGTGATCGTCAAGGACCTGCCCATGGCGCACCCGAACATCGTGGGCTACGCCGAGGCGCACGGTGTGCGCCAGTTCGACGTCATCCACGCGGTGGACGGCGAGATCATCCGCGGCCTTGAGTACAACCGCGCGATCGCTTTGCTGAGCCGCCCGACGCGGCCGATGATCGTCGTCTTCGCGCGCTCCAAGATGGCACCGCAGACTCCGAGCCGCTCCACGGGCGTGATGACAAGCCGCTTCTCGTTTGCGTCCACAGTGGCGCCTTCCCCACGCGCAAGCTCGCGACGCGGCTCGGCGAGCAGCGGACAGAGCGGCGGCGGTGACGGCGACCACATGCTCGTCGAGGACATGCTTGAGTTCTGCGAGGGCTTCGCAGCGGACGGCGTGCTCTCGGCGAAGGAGATCGACGTACTCAAGGAGATGGTGCTGTCCATGCGGCCGGACGTGTGCAGCGCCGTGAAGCGCAAGAACCGCAACGCGATTGTGGCGATTGTGCGGTCGCCGACCATGCGCATCTGGGACAATCTGCTCAAGACGCGCGAGAGCATTCTGCTCGCGGGGCCCGTGACGCTCAAGCGCAAGAAGCGGTACCACCTGCTGCTGACGGACCACGAGCGTCTGCTGCTCGTGAACCGCGACACTAACTTATTAGAGGACGAGATCATGTGCTCGCAGATCGTGACCGTGAGCTCGCGCACCAAGTTCCAGGAAGTGTTGATCTCGACGCCCAAGAGCGAGTACGTGCTGGTCGACAACTTCATCGGGCCGGTCATCTGGGTGCGCGCGATCCTGCCGTTCACGTGCACGCAGGGGTTGCTGAAAGTGGCGAGCAGCCGCCGCTTCATCGGTTCGAAGAAGCGCTTCTTCGTGCTCCAGGGCACGCGCCTGACGGGCTACAAGAAGGAGAGCATGGTGAACCAGGTGGGCGCCAAGTCGAGCTCGATCATGCTCAACGATGCGACGATTGAGTCGGATCCCAAGGCGCTCACGTTCGCGATCAACACGCCCGAGTTTCAGCAAACGGGCAAGAAACTCATTCTCACGGCGCCCTCGAGCCGCGAGTTCAACAAGTGGATCACGGCGCTCAACGCGCTCACGAACAGCGGCCCGCCGAGCGCATGAGCATCCATCGTCAGGCATTAGGGGCGAACGCATGTGGCTTGACCCAGTCGTCCAGCAGCAAGTCAAGCCCACAGGCTCTCCCGTCCACCCATCCGCCACCGACGCTGCTGCTGTTTTTGTGTGAATTGCCGGTGTGTGAAATTATTATTTTATGTCGAGCCGCGTTCAAGCGACGAGGCTCACTCTCCCGTGAAGACTGAAGAAATCATGATTTGAAGCCTCGAAGCGCGTCGCAGTTCTCCGCCAAGTCGAGACCCGCGGCCGTACTCCCGCAGCGAATACAGCTTTGAACGTCAGAGATGAGCGAACGACCACCTTTGAAGCCCCGACCAAGCACAGCAACAACAACAACGAGAAGAAACAGAAATATTAAACTAAAGCGCGGGAGACTTGGGAGGCAGATCGCAGTGTGCAGAGCAAACCACCAACACAAGAAGAAAAAATAAGTAAAATGCAACACAATATTCAAAATGTCGTCACACGGCTTTCATTCCTTAACTTGTACAGGCTGCTTACAATGCCTGGGCCTCTGTGGCTGCGGCCACGCGCTCGATCTCTCGGGCCGTGGTCTGGAAATGCGCCTCTGACGCGTGGAAAGCCCACGTGATGAAGAACTGGAGCTTTCTGTCCACGAGCTCGAGCTTCTTGATCGCCTGTCGTCTCTCTTTCTCGGCCCTGGAGCTCTTCTTTTTCTTCTTGCTATCTGTAGCTGCTGGTGGCAGCGTCACCTCTTGTACCAAGTCCAAGAGCTCTTTCTTGTACGCCATGAGCATCGCCTGGGCGTCGCTTAGCGCGTCTAACAGGAACACTTTGGCGCTCAGCAAGAGCGTCACGTCGTGGAGAATGCGCTGGTTCACGTCTCGTGACCCTGGTTCAGTAGCAACATTCGGGCCAGTGGCTTCGTACTCGGTGTCGATGCGCTTGAGCAGACACGCGTGCAGCACGTGCTCGATGGCCTCGTACTTTGCGTCCGCACTTAGCACCGCGCTCAGGTGCAGCAGCGCCGTCGCAGCCTCGCTCGTGTCCTGCTGCCAGTCGCCATTAAACGTGCGCAGTACGAGCGCGTAGCTGAAGAGGATCTCGACCACATGGAAGCGTAGTGCTGGTGACGGCGGTCGGCTCTGTGGCAGTAGCGCATTGAGGCTCTCGGGCATATTCGCAGCCCTGGCCTTTGTAAAGAGCTCCGCTGGAAACGCCGCCGACTCGATCATGACTGGACCGGAGGCTTCCACGTCGTCCTCGTCGTCACCGCCCGAGTCTATTGAGCCATCACCACTGCTGATCTCCTGGATAACGAGATGTCGGCGCTTCATCTCAGTCTCCTTCTCGTACTTGCGCGCGTCCATTAGCCACCAGGGTTGCCATAGGTGGATGAACTTGCTCATTCTTCCGTCCGCGACCTCAGCCAGGAATTGCTTCCGCTGCGCGGGCGTGAGGTCGTCCAGTGAGATACTCGCATCATCCACAAGTGCCAGTTGCGCCAGCGCTTCCAGCATCTCCATCTGTAGCTCTTCACTGTCGCCGTCATCTGCGTTTTCGTCCATACGATCAGCGGACTCATCCTGGAAGCGCTTGACGCGCGCGAGCATGTCGTTCATCGTGCGCTGCGCGTCACGCTCACTCGAGCTCTTGCTGTCTAGCTGCACGACGTCACGCACGTGCTCCTCGTAGAAGCGCTCGGTGCACAACTCGCCGTGCTGTTTGTAGCACGCCACGCTGCAGTACGGCGCGTTGCAACGCGGACATGTGTAGCGCGAGGTGTTCTGCGTGCAGATGCGGCAGACGCGCGCCACGGACGCCGCGAAGAGCGCATTACCACCACCACTGCTGCTGCTAGTAGTGCTGCTGCTGTCTATGTGCACTGCGATGTTGGCAGCGGCGGGCGAGTCCCGCACGGACGTGCGCAGCTTGCCCAGGCGAATGGGCACGCGGTGCTGGTGCTGCATGCTTGAGCTTGATCTGCTGGTTCAAATCTTGGCCAGTGTGTCAAAAATCACATTTTCGACATCTTGTCCAATCCATTTGCACAAATCAAATTTAGCCAGTTATTTTAAAATAACCGGCTACATATTAAATATGAAGCCAATGGAAAATGGATACAGTCTTTGCATTGAAGGTCAATCACCAAAATGGCGTGAACTCGTTGTGCCAGAGCGTGAGCCAGCGCTTCCTTGCATCCAGGACGACGAAGCACGAGCTGAAGCGCGACGCCTTGGCCGTCGATGAAAAGACGCTCCTGTCTCCAGCACCACCATCACTCACCGCGTACACGAGCGACGTCACCTGCACGCCACTCGCGCTCTTCTTGACCGCCACGAGCGCCTTGTAGAGCGCCTTGGCCATGGCCTCGTAGGGTGCGAAGGCCTCGTCGCTCTGACACATGGAGCCACCGATCACGAGCGCCCGAAGCAACTGGAAGAGGAACTCGCGCTGATCGGTCTCTTCACAGAAAACGTGTGCGTTCTCGCTCTCGGGATTCACGAGCATCTCCTTCAGCAGGTCACTGGCCGTTGCGCCGTCAAACACATCGTCCAGACAGCGCCGTAGCGATCCAGAGGACGTGACGAGGCCCGCGTCCACGAGGCGATCGAAGAACGCGAGGCTCGTCACGCTCACTTGGAGCTTCTGGCATTGGAGTGCTAGCTTGCTAGTGCTCGTCTCTATGGGAAGCTATATACAAGATACCACATGATGGATGGACGGGTGAATGAGTATGACTTTACAAGAAGAGATACTGAGAGAAGCGAGGGGTCGTACGGATAGCATCGCGCGCACGTTCGCGTCCTGGAAGAACTGCGAAATGACCTCCTCTGCAACGTCGCTCGTCACGCGCCGCTTGACGCGGAAGCGCTTGATCTGCAGCGTCTCGTTCAGGTTCCTAACGCCACAGCAGCACACAGAGACACACAGACAAGCTCAGCGCATCCAGTCACTTGGGCACAACGCGACCATATTCAATTGTCACAAGCGCACCACTGCAGCAACTTCTGCTTCACGTCCGAGTCCTTGAGCAGCGGCACGCCGTCCGCAATGAGCTCAAAGAGCCCCTGGTCGCCACCGTCAAGCGGCGGCACTAGCTGCTGATTTTCTGCTGGCATCCCGCTTCTCTCAATGAACCCGCCCTCCGTGTTGAAAGGAACCACTTGGCCACCTGATCTGTACTCGAAAAGACGCGACCTTTCACAGCGCCACATCACAGCCACACAATACAAGGCGCATGGTCGTCATTGTGCAATACGAGTCATATTATGTTGATCCTGTGGTGAAGTACGCCGACGCTGTGTGGACTTGAACACGAGGCCGCGTGTGTGAGCTCTCTCTCTTTACTTGGCAAACGTCTTGCTGCGCACCGAGAAGACCACGAGCAGCGGGTGGCCCTCGTGGTAGAGCCGCATCGAGTTGTTGTAGAGCGGCACGCGGAAGCGTACCTCTCCGCCTTCGTCCTGGCGCGCGATGCGCTTGAGCGAGAGCGTGCAGTGGCCCGTGATCGAGTCGTTCTTGACCCACACGAGCATGTGCAGCTGCTCGAGCGGCCGACTGTGCTGGATGAGCGCGTTGAGCGACAGGTTGAGCCCGTGCGCTTCCTGGCACCGCTCGCCGATGACGTCGCACTGCTTGCGGTCCTCGCCGACCAGAGGCGCCACGACCCGCGTCTTCTTAGGCACGAGCGCTTTGTCGTTCCAGTAGAGCTGCATGTTCGACACGATGAGCACGGTGGACACGGGCACGCGCACGCTGTTGAGGTGGCGCACGACCTTGGGCTGGTCGAAGTAGCTGCCCGTGGCCGACTGCGGCTGGCGGAACTGCTGGATCATCTTGCCGTCCGAGAGCGTCGACTGCGAGCGCGCCGTGCGGTGGCGCATCACACTGTGCGGCGATAGGCTCGCGCCGCCCGATGCGTCCTTGCCCAGGCACGGGAAGCTCAGTACGAAGGTCGCGAACACGGGGCTGTGGTCGCTCACGTCCATGCCGTGGCCGTGGTTGACCGACCGGTAGTTGTCGATCCACGTCGTCCCGCTCTCAAAAGGGCTCTCGACCTTCTCCGGCATGAGCTTCGAGTCGGACACCAGCAGCGAGTGGACGAGGATGCGGTCGCACCACCCGGGCACGCGCTTCTTCACCTTGCCGCCCTTGTAGAACGGCTCCTTGTACAGCACACGATACACGAGCGTGGGCCACGACGGCAGTGTCTCGTTCACGAACCCGCGCTTCGGCAGCTTCTTGTACGTCGGGTAGAAATCCGGGAACTTGTTGGGTTCCGTGAAGCCTTCAAAGATGCCGCTGGTGCGCCGGTCGTTCAGCAGCCCGTCAAACTTGTCGTGGAGCTCGAGGTTGCGCCCCTCAGCGAGCATGTGCAGCACCATCTGCGGGTCCAGATGCACGATGCGGTAGTTCATGTCGCCCATCCACACGACGTGGTGGAACTGCTCCGTGAGGTCGAAGCTGTAGTGGCCCATAACTTTGCCCAGGTTCGCGTTTAGATTCCGCACCTGCTCGCGCCGGTACGTGTCATTGCGCGCGTCCAGGTGGCAATTCACAAACACGATTGTCGTGTTGTTGACCAGCAGCGCGACCGCCACGCCGCCCTTCGAGCCGCTCGTGATATTGAACTTGTGCACACCGGCGCGCACGAGCTTGACCTTGTCCTGCACGCTCGCCGAGATGAAAACTGCCAGACCCGTGAACTTTGTGCCCATGAACGCGCCGTCGCCTCTCCCATGGACAGCGTCGATGACCGCGTCAATCGGGTGGTTCTTGTTCGCCAGCAGGAAGTTGCTGTTACGCATCTCCATGCGGTAATACCGCGTGCCCTCGACGTTGCGGTTCAAATACGCCTCCATCGCGTGGTACACGTTCTCTGACACGCCCTCCTGGACGCCCAGCACGTAGAGCTGGTATCCATGGGGAAGTAAATGCTGGAGCATTGCGCCCGAGCGCTGCTCGTCAATAATGCCAGCGCCGTCCACGAACGGGTCCGCTGCGCCCATGTTCCACGTCCCAACCCACATGCGCACGTCGTTGCTGCTCAGTCGCTTCCCATTTGACGTCGGCGGCTTGCGACTGCTGCTACTGCTGGATCCTCTCCGTGGTGGCGCCATCAACGAGCCCGTGGAGCGCAAACCTGCTTCCTGCAGCGACCGTGGGGATGTCACGCGATGGCTGTCCGCAAAAGCGTCAAATGCGTCGCCACCGGAAGTGTCGCCGTCGTCATCTTCTTCCTCCACAGTCGTGTCGACGACGCTCTGGAAACTGGACGAGCTGCGGCGTAGCATGGCCTCTGGCGCGCGGAAGGACGTCGCGATGGCCAGCTGCTGCTTGTGCGTGGCGCCAAAGTCATTATCCATGTCCAAGTTCGCGGATGCCGACGTGCTGTGGCCCAACTCGCTCTTGCGCTTGGAAAACGAGTTCATCAGCGCCGCGGCGTCGCGGTTCCCACGCGTGGCGCCGCGCGTGTTGGTGCTGTTGGCCTTCTCCAGCATGGGGGTTGGCAGCAGGAGCTTCTTTGGCGCTGGTGGTAATGGCGCTGGCGCTGTTAAAGCTGCTGAGGCGTGGACTTGTACTGCTGCCGGTTTCTTCTGCGCGGTGGCTGCTGCAGACAGCGGCCGCTTGAGTCTCTCGATCGCGAGCTCGCGACTCTCAATGTCCGCCAGGTTGTTGCAGCTGAAGCTGCTCTTGACGTTGTTCTCGCCATTCCAGTAGCCTGCGCGCAGCTTCTCGACGGGTTTCGAGACTGTCGAGCGCTTCGTGCGCGCGCGGTGCGAGGCCGCGACGGCCTCGGCAACCGTCAGTCCCGTGTACCCAAAGCCGCTTGCATAGCTCTTCGACTTTGCGATTGAGCTCGGTCTCTTGTTCCGTCCCTGGCTGAGGGTCTGCGCTCCACTGTCGAGCAGCGCGTCTTCGGCCTCAGCAGCTTTCGCAGCGTGCAGCATGGCGCTCATCTCGCCGCCCGCAAACGTCTTCGGCGGCTCAACCATCGAGAGCGACGCCGGTCGACCTCCACTCTTCAGCAAACGGTTCTCCATCTCGAGCTCACGTACGCGCTGGCTCAGTCGGCTCGCAGTGTCTCGCCACTCGCTCGTGTCGCGCACTGGCTCTGGCGGTGGCGTTGCTGCCACATTCTCTCGTGTGCGCGAACGCCCTCTCTGCTCTGGACTTGTGCTATTGCCCCTCGCAAACACCGGCGGCTTCCCTGCTGCACCTGCACCGGAAGCCAGTGCTGGCGATGCAGATGATGCGGGTGGTGTCGTGGGCGGAGTGCGTGCTCCAGCAGCAGCCGCCCGCGTGGGCGACACGAGCCTTCGGATCTCCACCGTCTTGGCCTTGAGGATGCCATTCGTGTTAATACCTGCTGTTGCTGCTGCTACGGGTGATACCACAGGTGATGGCTGCTGCTGGTTCACGTGGCGCAACTGCGTCGGCTCTTCGATCTGCGAGAACGCGCGCGTGGTGCGGTTGCGCAGTGCCAGGTGCTCGGGGGACGCCATGGACTGCGGTAGGGCTGTGCTGCTTGGTGAGCGAACGCACACACGTTCGCACTGGAGATGACGCGCGCGTCGCCTGTGTCTCCTTCCTTCTCTCGTCGCTTGCGGCTGTTGCGCGAATGGCGAATTGGCTGTTTCTCGCTTGCGTGATGGTGCCGGTGCTTTGTATTTTGTATGAATGTCCCTGGGTCCTTTTTGGGAGAGGCGGCTTTTGACTGCATGTAAACCAAGATAGCTTAGCTATTAAATGTAAAAATTCAAGCTATGATGAAGGTAATTTTTGTCAGTCTAATATTGTTTTCTTATTTATAATAAATTAAATTTAGAGATGTATATGTTGCTACGTGTGCGCTACTGAAGGTCACCAACAACTTTTTTTTTACTGGGTAAGCAGAATTCAAAAATGCAAGGCATTCCAACCCAAACTGTCGAATGCCAACCGAACCGCTCTTAATACAGCGCCCTCTACAAATGGCGGGCCGCAACAAAAAACAACGCGCCAAATCCACTCAAGAGGCAACAGCCGACCCAGCAGCAGCTCCAACAGCAGCAGCAAGCATGAGCGGCAAGCGCGTGCGCGCGGACGTGGGCATCTCCAAGGAGCAGTACGAGGCCGAGGATGCCCTCACCTCGTCCTTCGGTGGATCGTCGACCAGCGCCAGCGGCGCTTTCCCGCGCGCGTCCGAGCAGACGCTGCAGACGCGCAAGATCTTGGGCCATGGCGCCTCCGCCTCGACGACAGGATCGACGGTCATGACGACGACAACGCGCGCGAAGGAGTCGCAGCGCCAGTTCACGGCGCTGAACCGCGCGTTTGCGGCCAACATCAAGGCCCAATGGCAGCACAACAAGCACGGCGACTGGCTCGAGAACATGAAAGAGTACATCGCGTACGCGCGCGACATCGCGGCCAAGTTTGGCGCGCAGCACGGCCAGGTGCTCACGTTCGGGAGCGGCGACTGCGGCCAGCTGGGCCACGGCGTCGAGGAGGACGACGACATGATGGTCAAGTACCCGCGGCCGCTTGAGGTGCTCGCCAAGATGCAGATCGTGCGCGTGGGGTGCGGCGGGCTGCACACGGGCGCGATCGCGGCCACGGGCCATGTCTACACGTGGGGCTGCAACGATGACGGTGCGCTGGGCCGTGTGGGCGAAGAGAACCTGCCGGCCAAGGTCGAGGGCTTCGGGCCCGAGTGCATCGCCGTGCAGATCGTGGGCGGCGACTGCCACACGGCCGTGGTCACGACGGCCGGCCAGGTCTACACGTGGGGCTCGTACAAGGACAAGGAGGGCAAGCAGTGGTGTGACGCCGCGACGCCCAAGGCGGCCTTCAAGCAGAAGCAGCCGCGTCCGTTCCTGATCAAGGGTATCACGCATGCCGTGGACGTGCGCTGCGGCTCGTCGTTCAACGTCGTGCGCACGAGCCAGGGCCACGTGTACTCGTGGGGGCTGGGCGAGATGGGCCAGCTCGGCCGCAAGGTAAAGAGCGAGATGAAGGACACCCAGGGCGAGTACCTCGTGGACATGGTCTTCCACGACCACTTGACACCCTCCCGCATGACGCTTGGCAAGGACGCGCTCCCGGCCGTCAAGGCCGTCGGCTGCGGCTCGTACCATACGCTCATCGCGCTCGCGGCCAACGGGTACCTCTACACGACGGGCCTGAACAACTACGGCCAACTGGGCGTCGGCAGCACGGAGAACCACGTGGAGCTGCAGCTCGTGGACGACCTGACGACCGAGAATGTCTCGGCCATGGAGGGCGGGACGCACCACTCGGTCGTGCTCACGAACAACGGCGACGTGTTTACGTTCGGCCGCGCGGACTCGGGCCAGCTGGGCACGCAGGACAACTGCCAGACGGGCGACTTCAAGGACCGGCCGCAGAAGGTGGCATTCCCAGTCACTGGCGACAACAAGGTCGAGATCCGCTCGATCGCTGCGGGATCGAACCACGCGCTCGCACTCACGGAGAGCAACGCGATCTACGCCTGGGGCTACGGCGACATGCTGGCCCTGGGCAACGGCAAGGAGCAGGACGAGCCGCGGCCGCGTCTGCTTGAGTGGCGCAAGACCAAGTTCGGCGACGCCGAGATCCTGCAGATCGACGCCGGTGGCCAGCACAGCGCCGTGCTCGCGACGCGGAAAGGCAGCGACAGCGCATAAGCACGAGGTACAGACACAAAGACTGAGGTGAAGAGCAGCCAGCCAGTTATTCTCGAGCAAGAAAGCCAAATATATAGAATTCGATGTTATGGAGCAAGAGCGTGTCCGATACGCCTCACTCGAGACGTCGTAGCTGGCTGACTGACCTGTGTTGTACGACCTGTTCCCAGCGCAGCAAGCGAAGACACGGTCGCGAATCCTGAGACCCACGCCAGGTGCCAACCAATTTCCAGCCACACTCAGCCCAGCATCGACGTCACGAGCACCAGTGTCGCACAAATCATCACCGCCACGCTCCAGCTGCTGTTCGTCATCTGCTCCGCCGCCGACGTGGTCTCTTTGCGCTTGCGGCCGTACTTCCCCGAGGAACTTGAGCTTGAACTCGACGTCTTCTTCTTCGAGGGCAGCGGCGTGGGGCTCACGTTGTCGCAGAGCGCCGCAAACTTGTCGAGCCCTTGTTGCAGCGTCACGTTGCGGTTGTCGAACACGACGTCGCACCTGGGCAGCTCGAGGTCGTCCACAACGCCCAGCAGATGCGTGCAGCTAGGCGCCTTGCAGAGCTTGGACTGCGCCGTCTTTGGGAGGCTCTGCTTGGGCGGCATCTCGAAGCTCAGACCCGTCACTTGCGTGCACGTCTTGACCTGCGTCGTCACTTGTTCGAACACGCGCAACTCCTGCTGCGTGCACAACGTGCCTTGCGCAAGCTGGAGCGCGCAGCCGGCAATCGTGACCAGGAGTAAGGCGAGGAAGGTTGCTGGAGGCGCCATACTTGTCCTTGTTGACGAGTTGTTTGCTGGTTTGCTTGTTTGTTGCAGCAAATAGCAAATTGCGGAATGAGCATACTCGCAAACACGACATTTGCGCGCAAGTACTTGCTTAAAAAGTTGCGTGATGGTGGTAGTGGTGACTTCATCCATCCATCCATCAAGTCATCGGCGCCACCGGAGCTTTCGGCGCCGTCGGTGGCGAAGGCGTTTCAGCGACCGCGAGTTTCCCATCGGAGCAGTCGAAAAGCGCGCGCACGCGCAGTCGCAGCCTCTCAAACACACCCAGCAGCGCCTTTTTCTTCAGGCCTTCCGCAGAAGTTGTCCGGTCACAAGACGACGCAATGGGTGCGTGTGAAGAGCTGTTGCGCTGGTGACGCGTGTGGTGACGATTATGGTGGCTATGGTGATGACTCGGTCGACACTTTCGACACGTGATGTGAATGCAGCTCTCCACGACCTCCGGGTACCGCCCTTTGGACTTATTCTTGCCGCGCAAGTGTTGTTGGACTTGTTGAACTTGTTGTTGTTGTTGACTCGCTTGCGCTGGGGATTTCTCGGAATTGCTCAGCAAATTGTTAGAAGGTGACCGTGAGAAGATCGAGCTGGAGCCGCTGCTGCTGGTGCTGGGCGGCGGCGTCGGGTGCACTTCGGCAACCGTGATGGCTGCCAGCTGGCGCACGACCTCCTCCTTCTCGTGCTGCAGGAAGACGTTCTGTTCCAGCAGCGTCTCGCTCTTGTGCTCGAGGTCCGCGATGCTCGCCTGCGAGATGCGCGCCGCAGTCTCGAGCTCGTCGTTCGCCTGCTCGAGTCGCTGCACCTTCCACTTCATCTCCTCGAGCTCAGCGAGCAGCAGCTGCTCATGCTTGCTCGTTGCGTCCACTTGTGCGTGCAACTCGAGCTGCTTTGCGAGTGTGAACTCCTTGGCGAGCTCCAGTGTGTGCACATGATGCTCCAGTGCTGCGGATTTGCGCTCGCAGAGCTCAAGTGCGTGCTCAAGTTCTCTCTCGTACTCGCAGCTCGACTTGATGTACTCGTCGTGCGTTCTCTGTAGGTGTTGTAGCTCGGCATCTTTCTGCGCCAGGGCTTGTTGCAGACTTGTTTGCGCTTGTGAAGCTTGCTGTGGTGACGGATCGCTCTGAAGCAGTGAAATGTTGTGTTGTTGCTCAGGTGCAGTGTCCATGATCGCCTCGCTGGTGATGCTACTGCTTGCTGGCTTGTGCGCGACTTGTTGCGAAATGATAGTCTCACTGTGACTGTCGACACCCAAAGCGACTCGAGTGCCCGTGCCGCCGCCGTCTTCTATCTCCACTACTGCTGCTTCAAAGCGAACTGCCTGCGGCTGCATCTCGTCCACTTGCGCGTCTCGCATGACCCTCTCTCTTCCTCGCTCCCGCTCGTGCTGGTTGCTGGTGTCCGATGCCTCTTTCTGAACCGAAATGACTGCCTCAATTGGCTGGCAAGCCTCGTGGTGGTCTCCACCAGAGGTGCAGCAAGCGGTCGTGATGCGCGTGCTATTATTTGCTGTCATTCTCAGATCCATAGCGCCTGTGGAATAAGACTTGAGCAGATCCTGCCTACCAACCAAAGTTAGCCAGCCATTCAGCTATTCTTGCCATCCAGACGCTCGATCAATCGGTCAATGAATGACACGCTCACGTATGCAGTATGTGGGTGGATGGAAATATTGTTAGTGCTACTTACACTTCTCTCTCTCTATCGCACGCTTCTACTTGCCCTCCAGGTAGCGGAAGAAGCGGTGCGTCATCTCCACACCCAAGAAGAGCGAGCCGTTGGCTGGGAACGACCGCAGCACGGCGGCCGACCAGCCGCGGTAGAACCCGCCGATGCCGTGCTGCGAGTACACGAGGCGTGCCGCCGCACGCAGCCCAAGCGTAGTCTGTGGCCCTCCAGCCGTCCCCTGGGACGCCGTCTGCATGTACGCCTTGAGCACGTCGGCCGGGAAGACGATGCTCCAGCCCGTGGCGCCGGCGAGCCCACCGGAGGCCAGGATGAAGAACGGGTTGAGGTCGTTCTTGGATTCCTTGTTGAGATACCTGGCCCACGCCGAGGTGTACGCCTCGTAGCATCCGAAGAAGAAGAAGTTGAACGGCACGTCGCGCAGCAGCAGTGCCGAGTAGCCGCGAAAGAGCCCTGGGATGCCCTCCTGCCGGAACACCTTCTGCAGACAGTCGACCGGACCATGGTACTCTGTTGTGTATCGCAAGAACAAGGCGCACAACATGTCAGCAACAATCTACATTGTTGTGCATCAAGAATTGCGCAGACAACAGCAGCAACAACAACAACAAGTGGACAAACGTACCTCCTTTCCCCAAGCGCCCACGCTGGAACTGCAGCTTGCACTTGATCACCTCTGCCGGAGTGATCGCCTGTGGCACAAGCGCAACAACATTCAGACAACACACACACAATTTGTAAGCAACTAGCAATCGCAATCATTCCCAACAACACAACAAACAAACATGCACGCACCGTGGCCGAAAAGACACCGGCGACGGCGCCCATGAGCGCTTCGTCGAGCGTCGTGAGCTGGTACTCCTCGTCGTCCTTGAGCGTCTTGCGCGCATGGAGCGCAAGTACGGCGCGCTTGGCGATGCCGTTGGCGCTGAAGAGCACCGAGTTCTCGATGATGGAGCTCGAGAGCGCCGGCACGGCCCCCTTCCAGAGCGACACCACGCCCTCCTCGGCCGCGATGCGCCGGAAGCCGTGGAAGACGCCGTTGTAGCTCTTCACGGCGCCCTGCGTCTGCAAGCGCGTCTTCACGACCTCGAAGGGCAGGCCGGCGTACACGCAGCAGAAGGCGCCCACGACGCCCGAGGCCGTCTCGCGCAAGTCGAGCATCCTCCTTCTCGTGGGCTTGAGCTGCTTGGGGGAGCGCGCAAGTTGGGGAATGAACTTGTGACGCAAACAAGCAGCTCTTTTTAACGGCCCATGCGTTGTGGCTTCAAAGCAGACATTGCATTGTGTATTGCAATGCAAAATGAGCTGGATGCGATAACGTTGTCGATTGGCTCCCACACCAACCACAACTCCCATCCCCATCCAATGCTCCCTGCTCCGTGGATCGACTTCGCGATGCGCGAGACGGCGGGCTACCTTCACTTTGTGAGGGAGGTCCCGATTACCGCGGTTGCCCATCTACTTCGTCAGTGCCAACGTGCTGGGCAAGCATCTGCTGGCCATGCGAGCTCAAGGGTGGCGGCCGCGCTACCGTCGGAGGCGAAGCAGCCCGACACCCTCTTGGAGACGCTGTTCTTCTCCGGGGCGTCAATCCAGGCCATCCTGGAGTACCTGGAGAACGCTCGTTCGACCATCGACCTGTACATCTACATCACGTGCCAATGGTTTGAAAATCTGTCGAGGTCGACGCGGCGATTTTCACCTTTATGGTTTTTTCAAACGGCCCGCGCTTTTTCACAGCTTGCAGATATGCAAGCATAATGCAAAAACTGCATCGCCTATCAACTCGAACAAGCTCATCACATCACAAGATGTTACTCCGCCGCTAGCTTTCAAGGTGTCATAGAGATGCGAACTCTCAGCATTTGCAATGTACTACGTCTATTTGTTCAGTTGCTTTGTTGAAGTCCCATTGAAGCTGGTCTCGCTCCTTGGCGTCAACCCGTGGCTCTTACGTGCTCTTCTCGAACGCGGCGATGTCCTCGATGAGGCCGTGGATCGTCGAGTGAAGGATCACGCGCACGCCGCGCGCCGCCGCAAGCCTCTTCTCCTTCGGGTGGAGCTTCACGTTGAAGCCGAAGATCGGGCACTTGCCGTTGATCGCCACGTCGATGTCCTTGGTCGTGATGTTGCCGATGCCAATGCGCGCAGTCTGTCATTATTCGCAAGACAAATATCAGATCCGAGCCACGGGAAAATGGTTCGAGGCTCAACCTAACGAGGCAGTATTCGATAGAGCTCATTCGTACCGAGATGCCGGGCATTTCGTCGACCGTGTCCTGGATGCTCGTGAGCGAGCCGGCGCCGTCCGTCTTGACGATCACCGACTTGGTCTCAATCAGATCGTCTTCGTTCAGGTCAAACAGGTCATCCTCTTCCTCTCCCTCCTCAGCATCATTATCATCACCTTGTTCTTCGCTCTCAGAGCCCACACTTCGGTGGCTCGCACGCTCGTAGCTGCCACCTGGGATCAGGTTCTCTTCAAAGTCCAAAGCGAGTTGTCTGAGCGAAATACACACAGATTCAGAGTCAGTCAACCACACATACTAAAATCTTATGACCCTTATAACCGCACCTCTGTTCCATGACCTGCTTCGCACGCGCCTCGGGCAGCACGAAGAAGCCAAACTCGTTGGGCGCGTCGACATTCTTAGACTTGTTGGCGTAGACCACGTCCACCACCATGCCCGGCAGCGCGTGCGCGATCTCCTCGCCGTTCGCGCTCTTGATGCTGCGGATCGCCCCGTGGATCATACCAGCGACAAAGTGGTCCTGCTTTCTTAAAACACCATTGCGTAGCAGCACGCGCAGCACTGTGCCACGGCCCTTCATCGCGATGCTCTCGAGCACGACGCCCTCGGCGAGTGTGTCGGGTCCCACGTCCACGACGCGCTTGCTCTGCACTTGCGGCTCGTCCACGAGCTCAGCGATCTTGGCCTTGAGCGTATCGAGGTTCAGTCCGCTTTTGGCCGAGATCTCGATGATTGGACAGCTCTGCAGCGCCACGTAGCCCCGCAGATCCTGCTTCACGCGCTCGATCTGCTCGCGTGTGGCCACGTCGATCTTGTTGATACAGGCGATGACCGGGATGTCCGAGTCCTCAATGGCGCCGATGGATTCCTCAGTCTGCAGCAAACAGCCTTCATCCGCAGCCACGATGAGCAGAATCAGATCGGCCACCTGGGCTGCAGTCGTGCGCATGCGGAAGAAGTGGAAGTGGCCGGGTGTGTCGAGGAATGTGGCCTGCAGACTTTGTGTTAAGTGCGTCTCGGACACGTTGATCTTCTGTGTGATGCCGTGGGCCTCATACTTGGCCACGTTCGTGTGGCGCAGCGTGTCCAAAAGCGTCGTCTTGCCGTGGTCCACGTGGCCCATGACCGCAATCACCGGGCTGCGCTGCATCGTGGTGGCCGTATCATTGCGCTGCTTGAGGGACGTGAACTCTGGTTCGACGGCGTCATAGGCCACCTGGCGCTCGAAGTGCGCGGCCACGTGCTGCGCCATGTCGAAGGGCACGATCACCTGCTTGACATTCTTGAACTCGAAGCGGTTGTCGCCCCAGCGCATGTGCAGCTTGCGGTGCGCGCGCGAGGCCACGCGCTTGAGTACGTCGTCCAGCGGTAGCTTGAGCGTCTTGGCCAAGTCGCGTACGCGGATGAGCGGCGGCAGCACGATCAACGGCGCTGCTGACCTTGTCGTTGGTGTTACTATTGTTTGGCTTGTGGTGCGTCGCTGCTGCTTGGTGGGCTGTTGCTTGGCGATTGCGAGCACTTGTGCTGCTGCTGGCAGCACATGCTCGTCAGTGATTTGCTGCTTGGGTAGCTGCCTGCGTTGCACGCCTCTACGGCCTGTGCGCAGATGTCGAGCACCTGTGCCAGCGGCAGCGCCAGAGAGCGACAGCGCGCGGCGAAGCAGCATCTTTAGTGATCGAGTTGATTGATATGCAAGTGGTGGCAATGCAACCATCCGTGCACTTTTTGCATTGTGTCGTAAATAGTGGCCGGTAGTGAGAGTGAAGCAATGCAACATTGTGTATTTGTGATTTTCTAAATTAATTTTTCGAAATAGTTTAATTGTGCATTACATGTAAACCTTTACATCTGCATACAGGTCTATGCAAGTAGAGAGCCAATATTCCCCAAATTTTTACGCATGCGTTGTCGACCAGCACTTTGACAAACTCATTACCTGGAGTGCTGCGTGTCAGGATCCTATAGGCACTTCACATATGCACTAAAGCTGGTGATCACCACCACTCGCTTCATCGTCTTGTGACTCGCCAAATACGCTCAGCATGCAGCCTTAATGACGCAGGAAACGACATCTTCAACATATACAGTACATCGTACAACTGCTGGCATGTGACTCTGCGCTCCGACGACGTTGAGGGCTGTGTGGGTACGACTGAGACGCTGCGATATGATCGCTGAGCCTGTGCGGGGACAGAGAAGCCTCGCTGCGCGTTCAACGAGGCCTTAACCACGCATCTTGACTCGCTCCAGCGCATCCAAAATCCCTGGGATCTTCTTGCTGCTCTTCGGGCTCATGGGGACGGATTTTACGAGCTCAGCATTGCTGGTGTACTCAAAATGCACCTGCAATCGCTCGTCAGTACCCCATCGTTATCTCACGCAGCCCCTCCGGATCGTCATCATTCACGACCGCCTCTGCTCTGCGGGCGAGTCGCTGTCGCTCCTTGTCCAGAGCAGTGCTCTTCATGTCGATGGCGAACTGAGTGCGCTGCTGCCTCAACCGCTGCTCGCGTGCTGCAAGCGACTGTACGTACTTGACGTTCACGATGCCATTGAGCTGCTGGCCCTCGCTGCGCAGTTCGGCGAGGAGCTTCTTCTCGTGGAGCTTGCGCTTCTCGAGCGAGCTAACCATCACGTGGTCGAAATCGACGCGATAGGACTTCTCCACGTGCGCTCGGAACGCGTTGCTCTCATTGATTGCGTCGTCGGCGCGCTGCTGCTGCGTCTCCTCAAGCTCCTGCTCGACCGCAGTGTTCTGCATGCGCTCGTTCATCGGGATGTCTTCGAAGATCACGACGTGCCCCAAGTACTTGAACTCGTAAAAGTAGTGGCGCACGACGCGCTCAAAGCGGTTCTGCCATCTGGCTTCGCCTATCGCCGCGCGGACTCGGTCCACGAACTCGTCACTCCCAATGAATCTGACCGATGAGTCGTCCGCTCGACTGCTCACATCCAAGTGTACCTCGTCGAGGTCGTGGCTGTTGTTGGCTCCTAGCTGTGGCAAGAGTGTCAATTGCTTCCACACGCTCACGATCACTGGGTAGCAGATGCTCTGGTCGACAACCCACTCCTTCACCTCTGACGCCGTGTACCCCTTTGCAAACGAGGTCTTGTACTGGTCTTCGAGTCGCCAGTGGTTGCTCCACTTCTCTGGCAGAAACTTCATCGGATTGCGCTCAATCGAGAAGAGCTCGAGCTTCGGTAGCAGCTGCGCCATCTCAACGGGCAACGCGCCAAGCTTGTTGTTGTACAAGTCGAGCTTCTTGAGTCTGTGTTGGCACTTGTCGGCCATCTCTCTTGGCAGAAACTCGATTTGGTTGCTCGCGAGGTTGAGCACTTCGAGGTGCTCAAGCTCGTAGACACAGGGCTCCACGTGCGTGAGCTGGTTGTGGGATAAGTCCAGGTACTGGAGTGTCCGGAGCTCACGCAGCGAGGCGGTGAGCGGTGTCGTGAACCAGTTGTGACTGCAGCTCAGCGTTTCTATCGACTGCCAGAGCACGATCGCCTCAGGGAGGTGCGTGAGACGGTTGTGCGACAGGTTGAGCTGTCGAAGCGAGCTCAAACACCCAATCTCTTCAGGGAGATCAACGATCTCGTTCCACGAGACGTTGAGCTCTCTCAGGTTCACGAGCGCACCAATCTCCAGTGGTACTCGCTGCAAGCGATTATTTTGCAGATTCAGTCGCTGCAGTGCACTTAGAAGCCCGATCGTCGGTGGCAATGCCGTGAGCTTGTTGCTCGAGAGACAAAGCGACTCGAGCGACAGCAAGTGGCCGAGCTCTTCTGGTAGTTGCTCCAGTTTGTTGTTACTAGCGTCGAGCACCACGAGCTCTCGTAGCTCACAGAGCTGTGGGGGATATTGGAGAAGCAGGTTATGCTGCACGTTGAGCTCCTGGAGCTTCTTAATCTTTCCGATGCCCACAGGTAATGACGAGAACGAGTTGTGCGCGAGACTGAGTGATCTCAAGCTCCCCAGCAGCGGTCCAAAGACGTCCCTGGCGATGCGCTTCTGTTCGCAGGCAGAGAAGTCCCAGGCGATGAGGTTGCCAAGTTGCTGGAGGTTTCTCGGTAGCAGTTTCAGTCCCGAGTTGCCTCGAAGCTGCAGCCGCTCGAGTGCTGACAGGTAGCCGACCGTCTCCGTGATCGACTCGAGGCAGTTGCATGATAGGTTGAGCTCTTCCAGGGCGTGCAGCCCCTCGCAGCAGTTGCCAAAGACTGTCAGCTTGTTGTACGCCAGGTTGAGAACTTTGAGGTAGTGCAAGTGCTTGAGCTGGTCAGGGACCGACTGGAGCTGGTTACTATGGAGGTCCAGGGTTTGGAGATCACGCGCCTCGCCGATCTCAATAGGGAGTTCTTCCAGCTCGTTGTTACTTGCGTTAAGCGACTGAAGTGCGAACAAATGGCTGAAGATCGCACGTGGCAACGCCTGGAGGCGGTTCTTGGACACGTCCAGGATCAGCAGACTCGAGAGTGCGTTGAGCGCATCGCGGCCGTGATACAGCGCCGCCGGAAGCTCATTTAGCCGCTGACCACACAGATCGATCACGTCGTCCGCGCACTTTGCCTTTTGCGTCGTGATCTTGTCCATTTTTGAAACCATGTGCTCTTGTATCGCCTGCATCTCGTGCGCCTTGCGCTTCTCGGTCTCGCTAGTGATCTGCGCGAGGAGTCGGCGCTCCTCTTTCGCCTGCCGCTCCTTGACTACGCGCTCTTTCTTGCGTGAGATCTTCTCCTGCCGCTCTCGTAATGCTTCAGTGGTGCGCATAGAGGTCGCCGTGTGGCGCTGCTGGTTGTACAAGCGCCGCTTTTCTTCTTGTTCAGCGTCACGACGGGCTTTTTCAAGTTGAATCACTTCGGCTTTCGCCTTCAGCGCGACCTGGAGCTCCTCTTGCTCCTCGCGCACGATGCTCGCGATCAAAAGCTGTCGCTGATGGTCGATCTCCTTGATTTTCTTCGCTCTCAAAAGCGACAGCGAGGAGAACAGTGAGTCGCTGGTAGTGGAGCTGCTGGGCTTGCTGCTGATGCTGACGCTGCTGCCCTCTTCTAGGTTCTGAGGCTCAGTGCCACCCCCAGTTGTCGATGCTGAGGTTGAGATGCCGCGCTTCTTGAGTTCGCTCTTCACATCTACGAGCTGCAGCCACGCGCTTTTGAACTGCTCTAGGTTGGTCGTGGGTGAGTTCTTTGGGAACTGGCGCTTGATGCTCTCCGCGTCGGCTGCACTGGCACTGGGCACACCGAGCAGCTCGAGCGCTTTCTCGTACTCGAACACGTTGAGCAGCTCGTCGCGATCCGCATCCATTTGGTAGAACACGTCGACGGGCGATAGTATTGGCGCTGACGAAGCCCCGGTCTTCGCCTTGGACGCGTGCAGCCGCAGGTAGTTGGTGATGTAGAGCGCGATGACGAACTCACGCTCGTCGATGTAGCCCCTGTGGTGAGAGTGGAACACACATAGCAGACAAAGGCACGCAATGGCAAGGTTAGCACTGGTGGGTATCGCATCAAGGCTTAGGCAGACACTGTCAAGCCTTAGAGACGCACTTCTTCTGGTCGTCGACGAGCTGGAAGAACCGCTTGGCCTTCGACTCCATCAGGTTGAGTTTCCGGTACGCCAGCATCTGCTGGTACTCTACGAACAGCCATAACGTCATGCCCACACATACAGAGACCTAGGTTAGCAGAGCTCGTTCGAGCCAAGGAACTGACGCTAGCTAGCTGAGTCGAAGCAAACCTTCAAAGTCGATCGAGTTGGACTTGTCCTGGTCAAACATCTTAAAGAGCTGCTTGGCGTTGCGCTGGAGCTCGTCAAGCGATAGTTCTTCCTGGCCCTGCAGCTCGCTTTGATCGATCTCCATGACCGTGCTCAGCAGCTTGTTCGAGAGCGCCTCCATCTCGAGCGCGATCTGCTCCTGAGACTTCTGCGGCGGCGCGTACGACTGAAACGCGCCATAAACAAACACGAGCGGTAGGATACTCGGAGGCTTTGCTGCCGAGGGCTTGCAGATCACGACCGAGCCAAAGCTCAGCGGGTCAAACACAGAGAGCTCCTGGTCGAAGGTCGAGGACATGTGGCAGCCCTTCCACTGCCCACCGTCCGGTCCACAGTCCAGCAAAATCGTCTCAGCGTTGACCTCGAGTTGCTTGAGCACGCTCTTGTCAGCGTTCAGATCCCTCGCGTGCGAGCGCGAGAGTAGCACAAACGCTGGCAAATCCTTCTCATTGCGCACTCGCACGTTGAGGAACCGGAGCCAGTAGGTCGAGGCATCTCCAGGCAAGGTACTGCTGCTGTCTTCATCGCTCGGTCTCTTCACGACCAGCTGCAATAGGTACGTAGGAGAGCAAGCATAAGAGCCACGGCTGAGTGAGTTCGTGATAGGATCACGTACCTGGACCTTCCCAACATGGGGATCTGGGAATTGAGCCTTGTTGCCGCTGCCGCTAGTAGGAGCTGACGAGCCGCGCCAGCCCAAGGTGCCGACACCCTTTTTCTTCTTGTCTCGGAACGGATTCTTGGCCACAAGCGAAGGCGCGTAGTCTACGAGCGCCGCTTCCAATACGATCGTCTCGTGCGCCATCCTCCTCCACTGTCAGCTCAGCCGATGGCGCTCGGTCCAGGCTAAAGTAAGCGAGCGGCATCTTCTTCGACCGCTCAAGAGAGCTATTTTGAAAGAGACCGCCCATCGAGGCGCTGGATGAATGAAGTGTTGACTGAAGCATCTGAACGGCGAGCGGTGCACATGCAACACTTCCACCAGTGGCGTGTGAAAGTGTGCAAAAGCACAAACAGCAAACTATACGAACGACTTTGAACGATCAACAAGAGTCAGTAGCTCGCAGCCTCAGCTCTGTCGGTGGTGTGTGACTCGAGTGAAAAGCGAACATGGGATACCGAATTCCGTGACCACCGTCGAGACTTGCACATTGTTTCCTGGACCTTGTTCGTTGACGACCAGAGAAAGAGCTAAAGGATCTTAAAAGAGCGGCGTGGTGAGGCCATCAACGTGTCGATTTTGATTGTGCGACGAGATCGTGGGGATTCTGACCCCACCAAAGTCTTTCAACTAGCTGTCCTCTTCCTTGACATCGCAACCTGGCACTAGATCGAAACTAACATTCCGAGCACTAGTCGGATTTGTTGAACGCGAGTGCTTGGCCTTTAACAGCGCTTTCCACTCCAGAGAGATCGATCGCCTTCTCCCGAAAGATTCTAGTTTATGGAGGATGCCCTTCAGTGAGAACTTGTGAAGTTCTCCTACCTCGTTGACTGATGCTTGTGGCTGTTACGAAGTCATGGGATGCTGAGCTGCGCACACAAAACGTCCTCCGTCACAGATCTCAGTCCAGCGCCTCATCCTAAAACCAGCATCGCGTTTCGCGTGCCTCATTCACAACAACACACAGCGACGACATCAGTCTCACTTAACCCCTAGCGCACTTGATCGTTTATCATTCGACATTCCTCGAACACACGCGCACACGAACAAGGGTCTCCTGAACCTCAGCCTTGCCCACGAACGCTCATGATGCGCCTACCCTTCCTCAAGCCACTGCTCTACGTCTTCGAATGGTGAATCGCGCTCCAGGTCGAGCTCCGCGGCCAGTACTTGCTTGCGCGGCTGCGGGTTCGAGGCATACGCTTCTAGCATCAGCATCACTCGTGTCTTCGCCGTCTGTTTCTTTACACCGCTGCCATGCTTCGCCATCATCACGCTCATTGACAGCGCGCCGCTTGTCGCACCTGAGGCCGGTCCGAGTGCCAACAAGTCTACTGGATCCGCAATACGTTCACTGTGCTGCTCATCACGTACGCGGTGTTGTCCCAGTTCAAGTACACATTCCCGGGTCTGCCGTTCACAGTGTGGTGCATGGCAATGCTGACGCTGCTACCAGGCAGCGTCTGCGTCGGGCTTCAGTATGCGCTCTCGCTCGTGATCGGCTTCCCGCTGCCGTTCGGGCTCGTGTGGGCACCATGCCCTGGGCGATCATGGTCGTCGTGCTCTGGGATCTTCGGCGACGAGCTGCGCAACAACACCCAGGTTCGCGTCGACCTAAGCAATTACATGCTCGTGTTCCTGTGGCAGATCGCAATCACGTTCATCTACCCGGCGTACATCTACGGCTTCATGTCCATGGAGCCAAGTGCTCAGAACTATTACATCGTGCTACTGCTGATCATCAAGATCCTACTCAAGAACTGGATCAGCAAGTTCCTCGGCGACCTCGAAGACATGAAGCCCGAGGTCGTGATCTTCAACATCGAGCTCTTCAACGCGTT
>JAADXK010000123.1:0-43191 GCA_023337805.1 Globisporangium barbulae | reverse complement strand
TAGCCCTAAACACTTTGATTGGTCACATTAAATGATAACAGACTTCTGGTTGGTCCACTTTTCAGCGGACTCAGGTTATTGGACAAAATATTCTATTCACAATTGAAGTAAGGTCGGACAAACGATGATATTCATCCATAGCCGACTTGCAACTTGTTTGGCGGCTCGCAGGTCGAGATCCTTGCTTCAGAATTCAAGTGAACAAGGGGATGGTGACGTACATGACAGCACATCTCTGTGAAGCACGGGGCTTGAGTGGCGGCGTCGCGAGAGCGAGGCTCAGCATTGCGGTGGTTCTGGTGGGGATGGAGGTGGCGGTGTGGTGGAGCAGATTGAGAACCGAAAAGAAAAGAGCTGTGTGCAAGTGCCCTGGTTGCTAGGTCTACATCCTTTTATCAGCGCTGGCTCCCCATTTATTAAATTTCAAAAGGTGCGTTTCCTAAAATTCGTTTGTTTTTCCATAACACCTTTTCATACAAACGTCAGGTCAAACAGTCCAGTGTTTCTGGTTTTCGAAAGTGTAATCCGTTTTTGATTGACAAAATCATTGGACTGTCTGACTTGATGTTTGTATAGAAGGTGCTATGAAAAACAAACTGAATTTTAGGAATTGTATCTCAAATAATATTTTTTGTGCAAATGTGCCAAAATCGCACAGGTCACAGTTTTTGTATTCTTTCAACCTTGATTTTGCAAAATTTAAATATTGATTTAAGAATGCACTTGATATTCAGAAAATGCATCAAACAAGAAAATCCCGTTTAGGCATACCGACGGAGGTCGTTCACGTAGCGAATGCTGAGGAAGATCTTGGCGCCCTTGACCTCGCCGCCCTGCAGCTCGAACTCCATGGGCGACGGCGGGTACGAGTCGCTCACGGTCAACGACCGGTTGCTCAGCATCTCCACGTCGTCCTCGTAGCTGTCCGAGTCCTCGCCCGAGTCCTCGTCCTCGGCCGCCGACGACAAAATGCTGGACGATGTCTGGCGGATGCGCTGCTTCCAGCTCTCGTCGCGCACCTCCACGGGGGTCGTGCTTGCGCTCGCCAGCTCGCTGATGATGCTTCCGCGCACGCGCTTGCGGCGCTTCAGACGCATCTTGGCCGTCGTGTCCGACAGCAGCTTGGCCGGCACCGACTCGAACTCGCGGTAGATGTCCTCGATCGAGAAGCGCACGTAACCCAGCAGCTTCTTCGGCAGCGGCTTGCGCTTGTGGTACACGTTAATGTCGATTGTCGTGTCCAGCGACGTGATGCTGATAAGCCACGACTGGTCGAACTTGGGCGTGCCCGTGTGCCTGAACGTTGTGGTCTTGTAGCGCTCGATCCGCGCTTGCCCGCCGCCGCTGCTGCCCTGATTCACGCACACCACCACCTGCGAGTTGACGTTATCCGGGAGCCCCTCGATGTACATGCAGTGCACCTCGACCTCCGTGATCACGTTCGAGTCCGACAGCGGCTTCAAATGGTTCGTCACGAGGTCTCGCGCGGGCCGACGGCCGCCATCAAAGTGCTTATCGTCCATCAAGTGCGTCGTGTTGCTCACCGACTGCGAGAACTTCTCCACGGCGCCAAGCGTGCCGACCACGGGCGACGCGATCAGCTGCATCGTACCACGACCCACGCCCTTCGCAAAGCCCTTGAACCCGTCGCGCTTTGCTCCGCGCACAGGCTCCTTCACAAACCCATTCACGCCGTACGCGATGCTCTTGGTGAACACTACGCCGCTCTGGTACAGACCCTCGGGCAGGTGGCGCGGCTCCTCCAAGAGCTCCTGGCTCTTGAAGCTCGTCGCCTTCTTCACGACGTCTCCGAGTCCGTTCGAGACCTTGCCGAGCGATCCGAACGGCGCGCCCACGATCGTCTGCGCCAGCGTGATGGCGCTCTCGCCCTTGCGCAGACTCTTCCCGCGGATATCGCGCTTGAGCTGACGCGCCGCGAGCGCAAAGCCGTCCACGATCTCCGTCGCGAGGCCCACGGGGTCACCGAGCATCTCGACGCTACCCACGATCTTGTACCACTGCCCAATGACCGCGAGCACAATCTTCCACACGACATCGTACAAGAGGTCGTACTCGTAGAAGAACGTGTTGCTGTACACGATCTCGCCAAAGTGGAACTCCGGCGTCACGTGCGCGATGCCGCCGACGATGCTTCCCAATGTGGCGCCCACGATTGCCGAGATGCCCTCGCCGTGGTCTTCCTGCACCGAGTCGAAGACCAGGTGGAAATCGAAGCCACTCATCCGCCACTTCTTGAAGTAGAGCAGCATGCCAGCCTGCTGATTCTCGTCTGGAAGCACGATCTCGAGCGTCAGCAGCGTGTCCTTGAAGTGGATGCCCTGCTCGCGCGCTGTCTCTTCGTCGGTCTCAGCGATGAATTTGAAGAACACGTTGCGCAGCATGATGACGTACTCAAGGCTCAGGTTCACAGCGAGCGAGTGCAGCTCCATGTCAAAGTTGTTCACAATCACGACACCGCTCTGCGGCGATGTGTCCAGAGTCAGCGAAAAGAACGGGCGCTCGTCTTCCGAAGGCAACCAGCCTTCCCGCTTGTCGCTGTTATATCCGCTGTCCAAAGGTGTGAGAACGACCGGGTATGGCGACTGCAGCGACATGTCATCCAACTGGAGATGGTGGACCGTGAACACGCAAGCACGTGAACCAGCGCTGGACGTGAATCGAATGTTCTCCATCGTGATGTTCAGCACTTCCTGAGGATGATCATCCACAATGGTAATGCCAACACCGTGGACCGCCATGTCGATCAACAGATCTCGGAGCCAGTCGTTCAGGAAAGCCATCTGTCGCACATCTGCATACACCTTGGTGTCGCCAATTGCAAGCACTCGAGTCGCGCCATCAATGTACACTTCACCATGCAGCTGGGCTGGCGTTATGTTCGTGATCTCGCCAATGCGCATGAAGTCCACGATCGTCGGCACCTTCCATTGCGACGGAACAACCTTCAGCTCCAAGTTCTCAGCAAGAGGGTCATCCCACACGAACGAGTGACTCTCGAGCGGCTTGAGAATCAATTCCTCCGAGTCTCGCACATCACGCTGGACGTATCTGAACGAGTGACGCGTGGACCGGTTCTCGATGCGGTACGGTGGCTTTGTCGACACGTCCTTCATAGTCACGAAAATAATCTCTTCTGCCGAATGAATCGAGACATTCACGATCGGTCCGTCACCAAGGTGACCCCGAGTCCAGAAGTTGAAGTTGTCGTTCGTTTTCGGAGCTTCATCTGCAGCCTTGACTGGGATGTTTGGACACCACTCTCCTGGGTCTCTTGCACCGCCATCACAAGCATAGTCTCGTACGCGAAGACCAGTCCAGTGCTTCTCTTTGCCCGCGAAAGTGTACACGACGACGGTCTCGTTCTGCTTCAGCAAGAAGTTCACACGCTTCTCACTCTCGTCCTTGAGCTTCGAGCCTCTCAGCTTCTTGTCCATCAGAATCGGCGTCACTTGTAGTAAACGTGGTACACGGTTGATGACCATGTACCGCGGAGAGATAAGCAGGATCTTGGATCGGTAGAACTGAGCTGGGGCAGCACGGACTTCGTACGCAAGCACAAACGAGTAGTCGCTACTGCCGCTTGGTCGCAGCTCCCCATTCGTACCAACGCTTGCCATGTCTTTCGGGTCAGACCAGTCGACATTCTCGAACTTTGGCAGGTACTTCTTCGTTTTCGATGACGTGAGCATGTCACTTTCGTACATGTGTGGAGTCTCCTGGTACGGCTTGACACTCAGCATCGCTTTCTGAAGCGGGGCGTTTGCCAGCATCGGAATCGTGCGATCGCCGTTGAAGTAAATACGATGTTGCTCAGTCGTGCAGATGGTTCCTTTCGAGCACTTGTACTTCAGGTCAAGACCACTGCGGTTCTGAATCCAGTACGGCGCATAGAGGTTAATCGTGCGCGCAGCGTTCACCTGCCATTCTTGGTGGTACACGATGCCAGGACCTTCGTCGAATCGCAGCTCGAAGACCTCCTTGTCGAACACGGCACGATCGTCGCCTAGCCCAACAAAGAACGGCGTACTCCAGCTTCCCGCGCGGTTTGAAGCAGTCGCACACAGCCGCATCTTCATAATCGCAGGTGTTTCAAGGTCCAGACCGAAGATCTGGATCGACTTGCCACTCTCAACGAACATGCGCCTCGAGTTCACTTCGTTCACGAACTCGAAATAGTCCACTTGGCCAAGCGCTTTGACTGCTCGCCCATGCTTCGATGACGGACCACTCTCCGTGATTCGGAAGTTGCCTTTGCTGTCAAGCGAGTCCTTCGGGCAGTCACCTGGCTGGACGATGGCGTACTCAATTCCGCACGGAAGCACGTTGTGCAGAACCAGCTGCGGCTGAATCACCAGCGACCACGTGCCAAGGTGCATGTTGTTGGCGGAAATCTTCTCAGCAACGGCAGTTGGCTGATTGTCGATGCAGCTGAGCGACGGGTATACCACCTCTGTCCCTGCTGCGACGTACTCGTTTGGGTTCGGCAGCATGATGTTGTTGCCCAGCTTCTCCGTCACTAACTTCGTAGCAGTAATCGACGTGGATCCATTCTCGAGCTGTGCTTTTTGAGCCTCACGTTGTTCGAAGCGAGTCAGCTGTTTGTACAACCGCTGCTCTCGCACTGACAGCGGCAGGAAGTTACTCCACTCCGTCTCACCAACCTGACGAATCGCGAACGAGCCAACGTCCACCAAGTCGATAGGAATGCTCAATGATCCATGCGGAGGCAACGTGCAGAATCGCTCGTTTCCGTCGCGCTGTGGTGGGTTGTGGCGGGACACTTCGCGATTTTCGTCGACCAAGAGGCACTCGGCCAACTTCGCTGTGTCGTTGCGAATGTACTCGGCAGACGACACCTTGATTTGAAGACCGTACAATCCGTCGGCAGTGACGTCCACAGCAACAAGAAGAGGCAAATACGCCCGCATGCACTCGGCGTAGTACGAGTCGATCCACTCGTACGAAGGATCCAACTCTTTCACTCGGTGCAGGCACGCGAACGCTTTCTGTAGCTCTTGGTGAGAAGGCTTGCCAATCTTGTTCAGCAGCTCCACGCCTTGAGTGTACAGGGAAGCGATCGAGGTCTCAGACTCGACGTCCTGGAAGCGTGGAACCAGCTCGTACACTTGAACGTCACGCGACGACACTATAGATACATCGTGGATACTCTGGAAACCTTCTATCTCAATTGACAGGTAGCGGTCGACTGTTTCACGCATCTTCGAAATCGCGATTTTGAACTCTTCCCACGACACAAACCCGGACTGGTCCGTGTCTGCAAGCGCAATGAAATCCTCCACGACTTCATCCAAGTCATCCTCGGACCTTGCACTCTCGCTGCGACGCATAGAAGCGGACCCTCGCGAGTGGCGCTGCTTGTCTTCTTCTTCAAAGATCTCTCGCAAGACTGCACGAACTTCTTCCGTGTCTAGTTCGCCACTTCCGTCTTTATCGGCATTCCGGAATGCCTGGCGAAGCTGCTTCTCTTTCAAACTTTGTTGCTCGTAATCCTTCATTTCTTCATCGACGTTCAGAAGCACGCACGGGTGCGCTTCACCTGGAGGCACCGTTACTACAGCCGTGACGGTCTCAACGCGAGTTTTCTCCTTCGTTTCTTTCTTCGCAACGACGAAGTACTTCATGTTGACGCCGCTCTCGTTCAGCATCCAGAAAATGCCGCCTTCTTCCTTGATGTGAGGCCGCTCTCGCTCGGCTTGACGATCAGCCTTCGAGAAAGACGCCGACGTGGTATTTAGCGCTTCCATGAACGCGGACGTGACGTTCAGCTGAAGGTATTTGTCCGATGAGTAGACAATGTCCGTGTGAGACTCGGGATCTTTCTTCACATCCAGCACACCCTGGTAGAACTCGAGGAACGGCTCCACTGATCTCGCCTTCAGGTTGTAGTACTTGCCGTAGACATCAAAGCTCAGTTTCCCGACGCCATAGTTGTTCTTCGCACGCTTGTGGGCTTGCACATCGGTTGAGACAGTTGCAGCTCCGCCCTCCCACATCGAGAAGTTGCCGTAAATCGCCAGCTCTTCCAGAGACACTTCGAGCGCTGGCAGACCTAACGGCAGCATGTCGTCCATGAGGCGGAAGTAGAACCCTCCAAAGGCTGTCGAGATCACGGTGTGCACAAACATGTGCAAATCTGAAGCTGAGTTCGCCGCAGCGCCCAACGCCTTGTTTCCAGAGTCGAAGCTTGACAGCAACTGGTCGATCACGTTTCCACGACTCCCCATGTCCATTTCTTTTGTCAGCAGCCACACGCTCTGCTCGCCGACTTTGATCAACGATGGATTGACGAGTCGGTACCACGCTTCTTGCGCGTAGTCGTAGTTCTTGAATGCACGCACCATCTTCTTCTGAACGACCATTGGCGTCAAGCCGTTCAGAGAAATCTTCGTCGCACCCACTTGCTCTTGGTACCGAGCCCAAAATGCTGAAAGCGCGGCTGCGTTGGAGAGCGAGGCTGCATGCTCACCCTTCAGGTACGGCACTTGGCTTCGTTGCATGCTTGGATCGACGTACTCATGTCCGATGAGCGACACGACACCCGTGTGGAGGCGCGGGTAGATGATTTTGTCGCGTTTCAGTGCGCTTTCAAACTCCTCCAGCGAAATGTCGCCACTGCCATCGCTGTCGACAATTGTGATAAACTCTCGGACAGTGTCGTCAAACTCTTCTTTCGTGAGGTTCTGGCAGTTCGGTAAGCTTCGGAGGAGGTCTTCGACCTCAGAGACATCCAGTTCGCCGCCGCCATCGACATCACGCCGCTTGAACTCGGTCTTCAGCTGCTCCATGTATCGCTTCTCTTCAAACTCCTTCTTCTTCCTCGCGATGCGAGCCTGGAGCTGCTCACGCTGCGCGACGACGTGCTTATCCTCAATCATGGAGTCATTCAGCGAGCCCATAATGCTCAAGAAGACACCAAGATCGTTCGGAGAGAGGTTCAGAGCGAAATCCGACATCCGCATGATCAGCTTTCGCTTCGCGCCGGCCTTGACACGCTCTCGCTTGGCGGAATGGACGGCAACCTCTTCTGCTTTCTGCAACTCGGTGTGCTCAACTTCCACGATACTCTTCTTCCAAGCAGCACTGCGCGCAAGACCCCAGAGCTTGGAGCCCGTTTTGGCAGTCCCGCGATCAGAGCTGGTAGCCGAGCGAGTCGACGAGTTTGGACTCGAGTCGCCGACCGTCAGTCGATACACCATCTCGAGGTCCACGCCTTCGCCTTCCAGCTCCAGAATAGTGCGCAGCCCAGCTAGATCGAGGTCAATGCCTTCTTCGCGCAGAATGATTCTGCAGGGCTGGAGCGCGACATCGACAAGTTCCAGCTCAATTGCTTCGTGGCGAGCCGAACTTGTGATTTGCAGCTTGGTGTCAGAAGTGAACGCCAGCACGTGCGATTTCAGCGACGACGAGTCACCAAGAAGACAGATTTCGACGCCTTGCAGAAGAACCTTGCAGTTCAACGACATTCCCCAGAGAAGAAGAGGCGAGTACTCTTGTGGGAGGTTCTCGACGTACAACGGTGTCGCGATCTCGCGCTGCTCAGGAGACTGTGGACCGGTCAGTGTGTCGTAGGCCATAAAACGCATCTGCGTCGCTTCATCTTCGGTCAGCGCAGGCATCATCACGTGCATCGTAGAGATCAACGGATCGAAAACGATCAACAGCGAAAATCTCTTCAGCTCCAACGTCACGTCTCTGTGACCGCTGCCTTGCTCGACCACGTGCATCGACAGCATCGATTCTGCGTCCGGGTTGCGATCCATAAGTTGCGGGAACACGTTCGAAGGCGCATTGCGTTCGTCCAGCAGTCCGAATCGCGTGATGTCCATGTCAACAACCATCGCTTGCGCGTTCGGCGCAACCTTTGCCATCGAGTACATCACTTCCAGCTTGAGGTCGTTCACGAAAAACGCCATCATGCTCTTGTCCGAGTCTTCCATTAGCTGCATCTTCACCGTGGCCATCGTGAGCGACACGGTGGCGCGGTGGAACATTGGCGCGACTTCTGGAAGATCCTTTTCGTACTTCTCGAGCGAATTCTGGAGGAAATTGCGCAGGTTTCCACGTCGAAGCACATCTTCAGCAATGTGCGGCACCGGAACGCCGCCTCTTGGAATCTTCCATGCCAATGCGCGCGCTCGCAGGTCCAACAGTCGCATTGCGAGGGTTCTGGCCTCCAAAAAAGCAATGCGATCACGACGCGCAGCAATCGCCTGTTTGTCCTTGTAGCTTATGTACATACGCTTCACGAAGCTTGTCTCCTTGTCCAACGTCCATTGCTTCTTGAACAGCTCCATGTACTCTTGCGACTCATCAGCATCCAGCTCCACGCACGAGATCTCGTCTTGAATCGCAGTGCGATTGCACCAATCGTAGTAGAAGTTAAGCGGTTTGAGCATCGACATGAGGAAGCTGATCTGCGCAGGACGCATCTGCATTGCAAATGGCTGGTCGCTAGAGAATGCAACCTCGAGCTCCAGTGAACGTTGTTCGTCGCCAATCTTCATCAGCAGCCCTTGGAACACGTACGGCATGTATACGCCAATCTCCATGGATAACGGGCAGATAACGTAGCACGTGTCGACGCGCACGCGGGACGGATTCACGAAGATCTCAAACTCGTGCAGCTGGACGATGCGCTTGTGTCGCGTGTCGCTCTCGACGCTTCTTCCAATTTCAAATTTCTCAAACGAGACTCCGACTCCAGACATCGAGAACTCATCGCGGATCGTCACGGAGAACCGGCGCACGACGATCGCAAACGAGTCGATGATCTCGTCAATGAGTACATGCCAGAAGGCCGCCTTCGTGACGGGCTTTGGCGGGATCGGAGTCTTGCTTGCTCGTGCCTTCTTCATCTCTCGAACTGCATCGCGTGCGTCAGCGAGTGCCTTCAGCTTCTGGATGATTGTCGTAGTCCATGTGTCGACACGCGCGAGTCGGGCTTTCGCAGCGTCCTTCACGACCTGTTGGAACCGCTCGAGGTTGTCTTCGCGCATCGCGATCCATTTCTCGGCGTGGTTGAGCGTGAGACCGATCTGGAGCCCGGCGATGTGGATGCGCGACGTCATCTTCGTCGCCTTGCTCCACTTGCTCGGCATGAGGAAGCGGTCGACGAGCGGCAGCTCGACAACAAACTGCTGCAGCTCGAGCTTCTCGAGGTCAATGGGCAAGCCCGCGAGCGGCTCGAGCGCCGGCAGCATAGACTTGGCGAGCGCAATGTTGTTGATCTCGAGCACGCCGTCGCGCAGCGACCAGAAGAGCAGGATGCGCTCGCCCACGTACGCACCGGCGAACTTGCGCAGCAGCAGTGTGAGCAGCGCGTCGCCGAACGCCACGAAGGCTGCTGTCACACCCAGCGTCAGCAGCAGCAGCATCGAGAGCATCATGAGCGTCTGATGTTCCGTCTGGAGAGAGAGCGCGCGAATGAACGAACAAACTGATGGACGCGGGTGTCAGGAGGAGACTAGAGCGCGAGTCGTTCCTTCCAGGCGGTCGCTTGGCAAATGCGCAGACGCGCAGCAAGGCGGCAACGCAGTGTCGCAGTGGAAGCCCGCACTTGCAGCAGTTGAAGTGAATGTGGACCACGTGAAATTCACCGCCTGACTTGAAGTGACCAATTAAATCGCTGCTTTTGTAAGGGCATCTCCAACGGCCTCTGTATACGTCATGCTACCATCCTTTACAGTGAAATGTTTTCCACTGCACAGTGGCGTAACCATGGTAAACTGGGCTCATATAGCGTGACCACACTACACTTTTTGAATGCCTTTCTGCTGTTGTTGGGGTAGTCTTTCGGCCAGGTTGCACATACGATACTATGATCGCCCGCGCGGTCGTCTTGCGGACACATACTGCGATTCAATTCACTAACTCGTATCTACTACACTACGAATCGCACGCGATACTGACTGGCAACGTGCATGCGCATTGTGAGCAACGTTAGTACGATCTTGTGGGAGGTCAAAGTCTCTATCGTTCTCTCTCATGCTGACGTGCTTTCCATTCGAACTGGTTTTCGCTCATGCTGGCTTGTTTCCTTTTGCAGTGGTTTCCGTTTAAAACAAACGAGCTATATATCCGGTGCAGTGACCGTACTCAGTGGCGTGCTGTGAGTGTTCTGGCCATATTTTGTCCCGAGATTTTCTTTTTTCACTGCAAGCCGAGATGTTTTATCGTGACAATTGACAGTGACCCGTTGGAGATACCCTAAATTAAGAAGATATTGAAACGGCGCATGACACTTGCGCCAGCTCAGATGGCCCTTTTGGCACACAGTGTTCAGTTCTGGATCCTTATTTGTCTCAAAAGTCGATTTTTGCGCATTTTTCAGTGGCTTTTCCGTGCATTTTTTGAGATACATAGCGAAAAGCATGGAATTCCTGGGTGACAATATTCTTCCTGACTACTGTAGGCATGTGTCTCTTGCCATTCCTGCTTGACAATGTATGCAATAGAGGCTGCCACCACGAGATCCCGTTGTGCATGCGTGGCCGCGACTGAACCCACGCATTATCGACACTCAGTCAAGTGCACCCACGTCCGTGCAAGGCGGCGGCGGTGGATCTTTTTGCGCGGCGGCTAAAGCTCCATGCATAGACGCATCCTCCTGACTGCGGAGCACATCCCCCACAACGTCAGCAGCAGCAACGTCGTCGAGCGCGATATGCGAACAAGGTGCAACGGGCGGTGCTACTGTTGCTGCCGTTACTACGTGGCGCTGACGGAGCTCCAGCAGGATCTCGTCGCGGGTGAGCGCGCGCAGCGGCGGTGGCAACGTGGCGGACGACGCCTCGAGTGGCGGCGTTCGTGTGACTGACGACGTGACGACGGTAGACGTTTGCAACGTGTCCTTATCTTCAGAAGCGTTGTCGTCGTCTTCATCGTCGCCGAGCTGCAAATACATACACACATAGAAGCAATAGAGAGCACCGTTTCACAGAATACGCAGTGGGATGTTAAAATGCAACCACGCAATGCCACAGACTCGCTCATTTGCCACGTTGTCTCACCGTGTGCACGGAAGGGAGCTGCTGGGGCCGATGCAGGAACGGTGACTGGCGCGCACGCTGCTCCAGCTGCGCCCACGTCTCGCGGACATCGCCGACTTCGCGAAAGAACGTGGCGGCTGGGTCTCTATGGTGCACTGCTGCTAGCGGTACTAGCGCCTGTAGAACGGGACCTGCTGCTGCTAAAAAGGAAAGCGCCACAGAAGTAGACACCGGCGCGGGCGGCGGCATCAGAGCGTTTAAATGGTCTGCAGCACATCGCTCGCCATCACCAGCAGCACCAACACAATCCCCGGTTTCATCATCGTGCTCTTCTCGAGAAGGCGAAGCTACCGACGCGGTGTCGTGTCGTAGCTCGGCATGCACGCTGTCGGACGATGGGGAGACAACGTTCGTTCTGTAGCTCGTCGCGTCAATGTGGTCATTCTGTCGTTGCAGATCGGTGGCGTGCGATGGTGAGGTAGCTTCTCGAACAGCATCCGCACAAGACTCCAGCAAAGGCGGTTGCTTCTTTTGATGGACCTTTTGCTGCGTATTTGCATTCGCATTTGCCGTCTCAGCGGCCCAGAAGCTGGTGCCGATCTTGCTCACGCCGTCGCCCAGCACTTCGTGCTTCTCGGCGACCGAGTCGACGTGTGCGCGTGCGATGCGCTCGTCCCACTTGACGCGCTCGGACGCGTCCAGACGCGCGTACTGCTCCTTGGTGATACCGCGGAAGCCCTTGAGGTCGATCTTGTCGAGCGCGAGCTCCCCCTCTGGATTGTCGCCGCTGTTGTTCTCCTTGTCCTGCAGCTGCTGCTCCTGCTTGATTCTGCGCTCCTCATCGAGCTCCTTCATGCGCTTCTCGCGCACCTGCGCCTGCCAGTCGCGGAACTCCTGTAGCGTGCGCCGGCGCTCATCGTGCTCGCTGTTCACGAACGCGCGCTTGGCCGCGAGCTCAGCCTCGCTGCCGCCCTCGCTCCATGCGGCGACGGCGGCGCGCTCCACGGGGAAGATCGGGCGGTCGAGGAATGCGAGCTGCGGCAGCGACGAGATGTACACCTTGCGGAAGAACTTGGTCTTGGAGACCACGGCATTGCCCGTGATGCGCAGCGCGCGCAGCTGTGGGATCTGCTGAAGGATCGACAGCACCGCTGGGTCCTCGATACGGTTGTGGCTCAGGTCGACGTTCGTGAGCTGCGTGCAGTGCGCGAGCTCCTGCAGGTCGTCGCTGCTCTCGAGCTGGTTGCGCGACAGATTGAGCGACGCGAGCTGCGGCAAGTGCGCAAGCCCTGACAGGCGCGTGATGCGGTTGTCGCTCAGGTCGAGCGTATTGAGCTCACGCAGGCACTCGAGGTTCTCGATGCGCTCGATCAGGTTCTTGCTCAAGTACAGGCAGCGCAGGCTGGCGAGCGGCGTGAGGTTCTCGATCCGCGTGAGTCCGTTCGACTCAAGCCAGAGTGCCTTGAGGTTCACGTACGCCTCGAGGCCCTCGATGCGCTGGAAGCCCTGGAAGTGCGCGTACCTATTGTACACACATACAGCAGGTAGGATAGAGAGTGAGTGTCATGAGTGAAACACGAGGCGAGCAAGGGCTGCTACATCATGAACTATACGCGCTTACAGGTTGTCGTTGAGCTCAGGCGTCTCGTAGCCGTCGTTGTCGAGGCAGAGCTCGCGCAGCGTCTCGGCGTCCATGACGGGGATCCGCCCCTTGCGGTCGTCGTGGAAGCGTTTCTTCTCGAGTTCGCGCAGGCGGCTCGCGGGCGACAGCACGGTGACGGTCGTCGGCATCTTGCCTGCTTCTCGTGACGGGCTCGTAGATCTCGAAATGCGTGACAGTCATCTCATGGCCCAACATGCGAAGAGCCACGCACGTCCCTTCAAGATACGAGTGTTCATTCCACATTACGAGACCCGTGGTTATTTACATTTGGGGGTTGTTGATTCTGTTTTGGTTAAAGTATGGGACACTGAAGAGCTGCTACTGTGAACTCACAGGTCGAGCACCTTGAACTCGTCGCGGAAGAGGTTGATGTCGCGTGTGTCGGCCACCTTGACGAGGTCGAAGCGCTCCATGCACGTGAAACAGATGCGCAGGTAGCTCCAGATGTGCTCGGCGCGCTCGTTGAGGCTCAGCGCCTGTAGGTAACACTTGGTGGCCTCCTCGTAGTTGCCCAGGTTCGCGTGGCTGATGCCCAGGTTGAGCCACCCACGCGCGTAGCGCGGCTTGAGCTCCAGCGCGCGGTGGTACGACGGGATGGCCTCGGATGACCGCGACGAGTTGGCGAGCGTCGCGCCGAGCTTGTTCCAGAGCGAGTACTCGTTCGGGCGCTCCTGCGCGGCCATGCGGAAGCTGCTCGCGGCCGCGTCGTAGTCCTTGGAGACGTTGTAGAGCACGCCCAACACCACCTGCACGTCCGAGTCGCTCGGGTCGTGCGCGCGCGCCTGCAGCATGAGCTGCATGACCTCGTCCATAAGCGACCCGTCGCTGTACTCGTCCAGCTGGATCTCGAGGCCGTGGAACTTCGGGTTGTGCTGCACCCAGGCCTTGAGGTTCTTGAGCGCGCCCTGCGGGTTTAGCTCGTTCACGTTGCTCACGCCGAGTCCGAGCAGCGCGCTGAGGTTGTACGGGTCCTCCTCCACGGCGCGCTCCAGACACACGATCGCGCTCTTGTCCTCGTCGTTTTCGGCATGGCACTCGCCGAGCATGCGCCACGCTTCGCTATTTTCCGGGTGCTGCTGCACTTCGGCCTCGAACGCCAGGATCGCCTCCGTAAGGTGGCCGGACTCGAAGAACTCAACACCCTTGACGAAGTTGTCGGATGCCTCCATGTACGGGTTCTCGGCCTTGTATGTGTATTCGCCCGCGTCATTCGCCGTGTCCCATGCGTCCTCAAATGGGTCGGTGGACTGCGCGTCGGCCATCGCCTTCTCCCAAATCGCTTCCTGCAATGCAAAGCAACACAAATATTAGAACAACCGCAGAGCGCATTAGCATTGTTAACGAATGACTACTGCCACGTACCAGGTTGTCGCCTTCGCCCCACGCGCCTTCGAACGTCTTCTGCTCCGCAGAGTGCGAATCCTCCCATGCGCCATCGAACGCTGTCGCGTGGGCTGCTCCTGCGTCGCCCCAAGCGCCTTCCATGCCTTGCTGCGGGGCGCCAGCGGCTTCCGCGAACGCGCTCTCCATATTCGAGCCGCTGTTCTGCCACGATGACTCATACAAATCGCGGTTGACGCGCACGTCTGATTCCGAATCACCCCAGGCGCCCTCGAGCGCGCCTTCCGCTCGCGGCACGTCGCCCACTACCGCGTTCTTCTCTTCGTCGAGCTCCAGCTCGCCCGTGCCGACCTTGTGCATGAACTTCAGGAACTCGCTGTTCTGCCACTTCGGGTCCGGGTTCTGGCTCATGGTGCGCGCCATCTCGCTGGACGCGCTCATGGCTCCCTGCTGTCGCGTGGTGTCCTGAGCGATCTGCTCGCTCGCCTGTTCGAACTGCTGCGTGTAGTTCGGCGTCTGGTGCTGGTGGTGCAGCATTGCTGGCGCCTTCGTCTCTTCCCACGCGAGTTCCTGGTGGGACTTGCCCGCCGACTGCCACGCGTCGTCCATGTGCAGCGACTGGAAGTCGTCGACCCAGGCTTCCTGAGCATGTGCACGTTGGTGCATGAACTGTGGCGGCGGCTGGTTGTGATGCATTGGACCGTTGAAGCGCGCATGCGCAGCGTGCTTTGAGTCTTCGAACGCGGCTTCAAACGCCGCGTGGTGCGGGTGCATCATCATCGGTCCAGCCTGCATAGGGCCGTTCTGCTGCTGCATCTCACCGGCGCGGAACGCGGCCTCCATGCGGCTGCGGTGCATCGCCTCCTGCTCAAAGCCCTGCAGCATCTGCGCGTCAGCGCCGCGCGCAAAGTTCTGGCGCTGCATTTGCATCTGCATATCGTTCACGTAGCCTGGCTGGGGGCCCATGGGGGCGCCTCGCCCGCGCGCTTGGCCGCCGCGAGCCTGCAGCACGCTGTCCATGGCGCGCGAGAGCGGGTTCTGCGCCGCGACCGTGCCGTCCACGGCGCAGCCCGTGCCCTGTACCATCTTGCCGAGCAGGTCCATCGTGTGAGTGTGTAGATGTGTGAGTCGCTCTCTCTCTCTCGTATGCGGGGGAAGGCGATTGAGCGAGCGGTGGTCGGTGGCGTCTTCTTCCAGGAATGAGCTGCTGTCTGGTGTGTTTTCCTCAAGCAAATTACGAATTTGCTGTGTATGCCGATGAATGACGCTGTGTAACTCGGTATTTCGATTCGCAAACAGGATCAGGTTGGGACAGGTTCAACAGGCATCAGATGTAGGTACGGATTTTGACCAATCATATAATTTAACAAGAATCAGACTCAGCGATGATTGAATCAATTTATTTGATTCTTGCAAAATCAAGTGTTGAAAGTATACAAAACACATTTGAACTGTCAGTTTTGGCACATTTGCACAAATGAATATTGCATGATTAAAAATACATTTGATAAAATTTGATTTGATTTTTCATGCAATCATACAAACATCAAGCTATAATTTTTGCAATCACTAACGTATTGCGCTCTCAAAAACAAAATTAGTATACTTTTGATTTAATATTTGTGAAAAATGTTTATAAAAACATATAGAATTATAGAAAAGTAACTTTAAATTTAATAAATGAATGTATTGATGTATTCATAAACGCGCATTATGGCATACAAATGTCAAGTGTATATTCACATTATCTTTGAGCAATCGCCATCAAAGTTGTCAAAAGTGCCAATCAATCGAGATGGCGAAGCGGTCAACGGCGGCCGTGGCGGCCGCGACAACCCATGGCGCGCTGCAGCGGTGCGTACTCCTTCAGTAATACAGCTGCGTGTCACGTATGCAGCACATACTTATTTAGCTGACGATCCACTGTGTGTGCATGTCCGCTTCCTGCCCATCCACCGCAGCCTTCCGTACGTGTACACGGCGTCCGAGATCCAGGAGATGAAGTTCTGGCGGATGTCCGTGCGTGAGAGCAACAAGATCGCGGACCCGATCCGGCGCTCGAAGAACCAGGCTGCGCGCCTGATCAACGCGCAGCTGAGCAAGCTGTCGTCGATCACGCGGCAGGCGTCGCTTGACTTCCCGGCGCTCAAGCGCATGCACCCGTTCGAGCGAGTGAGTTCGCCTTCGAGCATTGAATTTGCAGTGACTCGGTCAGCAGATAGCTAACATGGCGCTTAAATGGCTGCTGTATAACAGGAAGTGGTGGTGCTGACGCTCGGACACGGCACGTACGAGAAGAACATCCAAAAGCTGCGCAAAGTGTACGCGGAGCTGCACAACGCCGGCAAGCAGCACGAGCGCGACTGCCAGGACGTGCGCACCAAGCAGGAAGCCGAGGACTGCGGCCTGCGCTGCATCGATGTACGTTGGCTCTTCGAATATCTTTGGTATTGGTGCGAGCGCTGAGTGGCGGAGTGGCTAAGTGATACTGTGTATTTGCTGGTACAGGCGCTGAAAGATATCGTAGAGCAGAATGCGCCGACGCTGCGCCAAGTGGCCGAGATGGCAAAGGTACGCGACCAACCGACCATGCATGTAATGGTGCAATCACTTGTGCTATACGTCATGCATAATGGCTGTACTCTTACGACTGTAGGTGCTACGCGGACTGCCGTTCGTGGACGTCGAGCGGCCGATCTTTGCGTTTGTTGGGGCGCCGAACGTCGGCAAGTCGTCTCTGGTCCGCGCATTGTCCACCGCGTCGCCAGAGGTGCGTGCCACATTTGCAACTGGTCTTTGGAGTTTCATAGATTATTTGCTGAGAAGCTTCTCTATCATCTCTAATGTCTGTCGACACAGGTCGCCAACTATCCGTTCACCACGCGCGGCATCACCATGGGGCACATTTACGTCGAAGGCACGACGTACCAGGTTCGTCTTTCACACACGATCTCTCCTCTATCCGATCGTTGCTATATGAGGCTTACCATCCTTATTCTATGTGTGGTGGATGAAGATTGCAGACACCCCTGGACTGATCTACCGCCCCGACGCGAAGCGCAATGCGATCGAGCACCTGGCGCTCGCGATGATCGAGAAGACCAAGGCGGTACGTGGGGTTATCAATCATATATATTTGCATTCGGCTATAAGGGCAATCAAGACTTATCTTTGCGCATGTTGCTGTCTGTCTACATCCACACAGTCGATCGGCTTTGTGTTCGACCCGACGGGGTCGTCCGGCACCTCAGTGGAGGACCAGCTGCTGCTGCGCGACGAGCTCCACGGCCGCGTGGCGAAGGTGCGCGACGACCTCGCGTGGCTCGACATCATCTCCAAGGTGGACCAACCGATCCCGGACCTCAAGTCGCTGCAGCGCAGGCTTGGACCGGCGTCGCGCTCCGTGTCGGCGCAGACAAACCAGGGGCTCGTGGAGCTCGGCGACGAGATCCGCAGCGTGCTCGTGGCGCCAACTGCTGATGGCAGCGACGACGACGGTGAGCTCTAGATGCGCTCTATCGACCTGTACGTACTGCTGATCACATACAGTCAATGCGAACACGCCATTTTTGCTCCGTTCAATCAGACAGAGCGTACCCGCATGTCTTTCCTCTGCCACCGCACGTTTAACAATCGAGCGAGCGAGTAGCTGCCTCTTTCTGCATACATCTGGCTTGCTCGCTCTCTCGTACTCTCAATGCAATGCAATGCGCTTGCACGACGCGCCACTCTGACCACTTGCAATGCTGGTCCTGCGATGATGCTCCAAACGGCGGCAAGCAAGTGACGCGCGTCCATTAACCACGAGGAGTGAAAGAAGAAGCCACGTTGGTGGTGGCTTCTTCAAATTCTGGTGTGAAGAACAAAACCGCGGGAGAAAGTAACCCTTTATACCCATGCTTTTCTTCTGGTACAAATTTATTTACTATTAAAAGATATTTTATACACATGGATTGACTGTAGCATATTTAAAAAGGTGTTACATTTATAGACAGTTTTCAAATTACTATCCCTGTTTGTCAATTGACAAAATTCGGAACACGCACTGCGCTTGCCAGCCACAGCCGAGAACGCGCAGTTGCCATTTTCGCCCGAGGGACGAAGAGGAAGAAGACGAAGCGAGAGACACGATGCTGGGCAAGAAGGCGCTCGAGGGCATCGCCGCGTACAAATACAAGGCGTAAGTTGCCTGCTACTACTCTCTATGTACTATGAACCATATGCTGGTGGCTGTGCTCACGTGCGCGCTCTGTCTCTCAATGAACGCAGCGGCTCGTACACGATCATCGACAACATTCTCAATGACCACTTCTGGAACCCGGCCGTGGAGTATCTGCCCATCTGGATGGCGCCCAACCTCGTGACCATGCTTGGCACATGCATCATGATGTTCACGACCATGGTGCAGCTCGCGTTCTCGCCGCACTTCTCCGAGGCCGCCCCCACCTGGGTATGTGCTTGCGCTTGTGTGGCCGTCACTCAGCCACACTCATTTTACTTGTAGTTGACGCACAACTCGTATATTAACGTTGCGTGCATGATGCCATTGCAGGTCTACTGGCTCTCGGCGCTTGGGCTGTTCATGTACCAGACGCTCGATGCGCTCGACGGCAAGCAGGCGCGCCGCACCAGCTCGTCGTCCCCGCTCGGCCAGCTCTTTGATCACGGCTGCGACGCGCTGAGCACGATCTTCAACGTGCTCAGCGCGGCGGCAACCGTGCAGGTGGGTCCGGGCTTCCGCGCGTTCCTCGTGCTCTCGTCCGTGTCCACGACGTTCTACCTCGCGCAGTGGGAGGAGTACCACACGGGTGTGATGAGCTGTGGCAACGGCTGGTACGGCGTGACCGAGGGCCAGCTCTCGCTCGTAATGATCCACATCATGACCGCGATCATTGGCCCTGGTCTCTGGACCATCAAGCTCCCGTTCTTGCCGTTCACGACCGCCGATGCGCTCGTGCTGCTGCTCGTGGCGAGCAACGTGGTGCTGGCGTTCAGCAACGTGACGAACGTGCTCAACGCGCCTGCCGACGCGATTCCGCGCTCGGAGCTCGGCAATAAGCACGTGTCCAAGCCGCTCGCGGTCTCACAGCTCATCCCGATCGCGATTCTCCTGGTGCTCGGCTCGCTCTGGGTCGCGGGCCCGAATGCCGACGACTACGCCGCGTACCCCGTGGTGTTCCTCTTCGCCATCGGAATCGGCTACGTGCTCTTCTCGGTGCGTTCTTACCATAGCGTGTGTTGTAGCTCGTGACATGGCCTCTCGACTGATCCTGTCCACTCATTGTGTACCCATTTATGTTGATCTGACTCTTTGGCTATCTGTGACACTAACTCATTTGTAGACGCGCATGATCACAAGCCACATGTGCAAGATCCCGTTCTCACCACAGCTGCGCGTAATCATTCCATTCGGCCTCGTCGTGTTCAACTCATATGGACCCGTGCTGGGCCTGCTCTCGGCGCCGCTCGTGCGTCCGATGCTCGCGTCCTCACTCTACGTACTCTTCATCGTGTTCGTGTATCTGCACTTCGTCATGCACGTCGTGAACGACATCTGCGACTACCTCAACATCTACTTGTTCAAGATCGTCAAGAAGACACAGACCACCGAGTCCAAGTAAGAGATGAGAACAACACGAAGCAGCCCAGCCATGTTGTCTGAGATGCGAAGACCTCGTGGCCACGGGAAGAGTTAGAGCGATAGAAAGCGGTCACGAGAGAACAAAGAAAGAGAGCCATGCACATGCGTGTTGTTTGCAATGAAACCCCATTCGTGTTTGCCTGTTTGCTTCGTCACTCAGAACAGTACATCCCATTGACGCAACGCAATCAACGCTGCAGTGATAAATGAACCATGTTCTCTCTCTTTCTACTAGATGCAATCCGAAAACTCAAATGTATACGAACTAGAAATCCCAGTTGTCCCACTCGTCGCCCTTCTTCTTTGCCGCAGATGCGGTGAGCTTCATGGCCCCAAGGTTCTCGCGCTTCGCTTTCGCTTCTGTCAGACGCTCGCTCACGGGCTTTGCAGCAGCAGACGACGAAGACAGTGGCGCACTGGCGAATGCGGAGTGCGTGGACGACGACGACATGGCAAAGTTGGTCCTGCTGCTATTGTCAAAGCCCGAGTTGAAGGCGGACGAGGTAGACGCGCTGCTGCCACCGAAGGCTGCCGAGATGGAATCAGAGGAGCTTGAATTCGAGCCTAAGCTCAGTCCGCCCATCTTGCTAGTGCTGCTGCTGGACACTGGTGCATCCAAGTCCAGATCGTCGTCGCCGCCCCAGTTGTCGTCGCCCCAGCCGCTCTCAGCGCCAGCGCTCAGTGACGACGACGCAAACGCGGAAGCCTTCGGCTTTGGAGGCGTGATGCCCGTGCGAGCGACGCTCAGCTTCATTGCGCCGCCGCTGCTTGTCGAAGACATGGAGAAGGACGAAGTCGCTGTCGCTCTTGGTTGTTGCTGCTGGTTCTTGGAGAAGGACGACGTTCGGGAAGAACTGGTGTTCAAGATGTCCAAATCATCATCTTCATCGTCGTTCCACTGGTCGTCGTCGTCCATGCCCAAGTCTGCGGCCGCAAACGCGTTCGATTTGTAGCCTGAGCTCAGGTTGTTGGCGCTGCTGCTGAGCTGCATGCCCGAGTGAGTTCGACTGGACGATGAGCTGAACGAGTTCGCGAACCCGTCAGCGCGAGCCGAAGACGTGGACGATGACGACGGTGGTCCGAATTGAGATGACGTTGGAGCAGTAGCGGTAGCAGTGGCGGCTTCTGAAGAGCCGGCTCCTCCCACAATCTTGTTCACGTTCGACGTCACCGCTGACGCCGCCCAGGACGTGAGCGACGCCGCGTATCCAGCTGGCGCGGTCGTTGCCGGCGCTGACGACAGTGACGACGAACTAGAAGCCCCTCCGTGCTGGTCGCCACCGATCCCCGCCTCCTGCTTGAGCTGCTGTTCTCGACTCTGCTGCTCCTCTCGGATCTTCATTTGCGCCGCCTCGTCCACCACTTTCTTCATAAACAGGTCCATGGAGATCGCCGCCTGCTCGCGAACCGAGATCGAGACGTCGATCAGTAGTGGCGAGATCGCCGGAACAATGTTGCCCGCGACGCCCTGGATCGAAAAGAACTCCTCGCACGCGGTCAGCGAGCGCAGACCTGCGAGTCTCGCGTGCGGGAACGGGTCCTTCATCGCGCGCGCAAACGCTGGGAACAACACCTTCGGCCGCGTCGCGTCGTTGAGCTTGGCGGCGATCTTGCCCAGGCAGATCGTTGTGTTCGTACGGATCGCAGGCTCCGAGTCCGTCTAACAAAGGCAGAAGTACAAACACAAGGTTGTCAGCTCATCATCACACGTTTCACTCTGGTTAGATCACAACACTGATCAACATTATTGCGTACCTGCAGCTTGGCAAAGTACTTCATCACGCGGGTGTTGAGGTTCGCGTCCGAGAGCTTGTCGGCGATGTGGAGCATCGACTTGACCGTGAGCTCGCGCAGCACGGGCGCCGCGTCCGTGAAGCCGCTGCAGATGTTGTCAAAGATCACGGCGCTGTTCACGAGCTTTGCGTCAAAATGCACGGCGAACTTCTCCATCATCTGCAACAGCTGCACGCGCACAGCACGGTCGTTGCAGCTAAACAGCTTAATGATGATCGGCAGTACCTGGTCCTTGAACTCGTCGGCCGAGAGCGAGCTGCCAATCTGCACCATGGCCGGCAGCATGTGACTCGCCGACGGGTCGAGCTTCACCGGTCCGTTCTTGACGCCTGTGGCGGCGCCAAACTCCACGACGGCCTTGAGCGCTGGCAATACCTTGTGGATGCCAAAGCACTTCGGCAGCGACGTCAGGTTCGCGCACAGGTCCTTGTAGTACTCGACCTTCTCCTCGGGGGACTTGATCGCCAGGTTCTCGAGAAAGTCCATGCGCTTAATGAACGACGTGTCAAAGTAACTGGACGCGAGGAACTTCTGTGGACTCGGACGGCGTGTGGGCGTCGCGTCGATCGCCTTGCGATAGTGCGTGCGGATCGCAGGCGGGATGTTAGACGCGGAGCTCAGGTCGCTCGTGCGGATCTGGTTGTCGTTATACACGTAGTAGAGCAGGCACGCGAACGCCCAGACGTCCACGCCGTACGATGGGCCAGTCGCGATCGCCTTCCACTCTCGTCGCAGGCATTCTAGCGACACATACAAAGTGGATAGTAGCCCAAAACGCATGAGTTGAATGCCTCTCAAAGCAAGAGCCTCATAAAGCGTTATCCGTACCTGGCGACTTGTAATTCGCGTCCGAGAACTGCTCGAAAGACGTGTAGATATAGGACGGGCCGTCGCTCGTGACCTCGGCCGTCATTTCAAACCCGCCAAGCTTCCAGTCGCCACCCTGCCATCATAGTTTTAATCGCCTGTGAGATCTCTGTACCCATAACAAGTTGAAGGCATCATGCGCTCTTGGTTTCCATTCAACCACTCAACTCACCTTGGTCACGAAGATGCTCTGTGGGTTCAGTCGTCCGTGCATGAGCTTGCAGTCGACATTTATAAATTGCAGCGCCAGCAATACACTGCGCAGTCCCCAGGAGACGCTCATCTGGAACTCGTCGCTGCCGCTGCCGTACTGCGCGCGCAGGTCCGCGAGGTACTTGGCGAGCGGCACGACCTGCTCCGTCACAATGAGCACGGGCCCGTTGTTCGCCACCTCGGTGCCGTCAATGTACGCCAATATGTTCGGGTGGCGCAGCGTCTTGATGCGCTTGAGCGCATTCTGCGTGAGCTGCGCCGCCGGCTGCTTGGACTTGAAGATCGACACGTGGTGCGTTGCGTCGGCCTTGCTGCGCCCCGAGAGCAGCTGGAAGTCCGGCAGCAGGTCGTACACGCCGCCCGCGTCGTCACCACCCAGCGCTCCAGCACCAGCATTGGAAACAGCGGGTGGTGCGTCCGGCACGAAGGGCAGGCCGCCCATGGCGTTCGAGCCCACGAAGCCCCCGAGCGTCTTGAGGAAGTTCATCTTGAGCTGTTCGCTTGAGAACGGGAAAATGGAGGGGTTTGACAACCCAGGCCGACAATTCGTACTTTATCGAGAAGGCAAGTATGTATGGTTTCGTACTTTAATGAAAATATACGGTAGATGCTGCTGGACGAAAAGCCGCAGATCGGTTTCACCAGTCCGACATGACGGAAGCTTCTGAGCAAGAAAGAGCAGTGGGTGCGTGCGTGTGTGTCCATGAACCTCTTGCTTTCGATTCTCCAGCGGATCGCCCACACGCACTGACAGCAGCTGCACGTGTGTGTGCGCAAGTGGCTCTCTCTCTGTCACTATCGGTAGTGGCATGGCGATAGAGGCGACAGCGCTGCTTCTCGATTGACCGACGCCGCTTTACCGCATCTTCTCACGCGAAAAGGCGCCAACGCAAGAAGAAAAAGAGACGCACGCGTGACGCTCTGTCTGCGTACGTGTGTGTGTGTGCGAAACAAGAAAGGGCGCGTGCAATTGGAACAAGACTGTCCACGGCTGCTCGCATTGGTGTTGTGGTGGTGTCTGAGGGAAAGACGGGAACCATGAGCCACCAGCAGCAAGCGCAGGGCAGTATGAAGGAGCAGGAGGAAAAGCAAGAGGAGAGCAACCGCGTGCCGTTGCTCGCGCTCATGACTGAGTACCTCACCATCACGTACAAGCACTGTCGGCAGCAAACACAACAACAGCAGCAGTCGTATAGTGACAGTGGGCAACAGAGCAAACCAAAGACATCCGTTCCCACCATACTCGAGCATCAGACTATCACCGAGACGCACGCTGACTCTCTTTCAGCAACAGGATCAACATCGCGTCGGGTCCTGACTAAGAAGACTGAGCCAGCGGGCAACGGCGGCCTGGACAATGAGGACCGCAACCTCATCGTTCGCGTGCGTGACATTCTGGGCGACGACAGCGGCGCCAGGGCGAACAGCAGCAGTAGCAGCATACCTTCAACTTCAGTATCATCACGATACGTGGTGCTCGATCTACTGGGCCAGGGCACCTTTGGTCAGGTGTTTCGCTGTCAGCACTTGATTACGAAGCAGATCGTGGCCGTGAAGGTGATTCGGAACCACCCGTCGTACTACAAGCAGGCGATCGTCGAGGTGCAAATCACGCGCATGGTACGCCTTTTATGCCGAGCGGGAGTGTCCGAGCACTGTGTCACACAGACAACGCAATCTTTACATACGGCTAGCTCACCACTGCTTTGCCTCACAGCTGAACCGCCGCTACGGACCCGAGCACTCGCAGCACATTGTCCGCCTGCTGCACAGCTTTGAGTTCCAGAGCCACCTCTGTCTCGTCTTCGAGCTCCTGAGCATGAACGTCTACGAGCTCATCGCCGAGAACAACGTGAGTAGTTCATTATGCGGTTCTTATGGTTGCTACTTCTGAGTATGTACTGATACTCATCCTTCCTTACTGTTGAACCACAGTTTAGGGGCTTCCCACTGGACGTCACGCAGGGCTTCGTGCGGCAGATCCTCCACGCGCTCGTGCAGCTCACAGATGCGGGCGTGATCCACTGCGACCTCAAACCGGAGAACATCCTGCTAGCTGGGTGAGTATTCCAAACCTCTCTCTATGCATATTGCTTGCATTTCAGGATACTGACGCTTGCCACCACCACTCACTCTGTCTCTACCAGCCAGGACCAGTTGTTCACGACGCCGCCTTCAAACTCTCATCACCGCTATTTCTCCCAGCAGAGCCCCGCAACAGCGATCCCGTTGCTAAAAGTCGTGGACTTTGGCTCGGCGTGCCTCGAGAATGAGACTGTGTACTCGTACATCCAGTCGAGGTTCTACCGCTCGCCCGAGGTGCTACTGGGCATCCCGTACAACGGCGCGATCGACATGTGGTCGCTCGGCTGCATTGCGTTCGAGATGCTGCTCGGACTCCCATTGTTTCCAGGCGTCTCGGAGCACGACCAGCTCTGTCTCATCGAAGAGACCCTCGGGTATGTATGGCGCTTTAGGTGCCCAATCTGCACCATTCTTCAGCAGTGTCTGAAATGTGATCATTTACCCTATTTGTGATGACTCAATTTATAGCCAACTGCCGCAGTACTTGCTCAAGAAAGGAAGGAACGTGCTCAAGTTCTACGACGTGCGCATTCAGCAACGGGCCGCGGGCTTCGGCAGCAACGAGGAGTTCGTGCTCAAGTCGCCCGAGCAGTTCGCCAAGGAGGCGGACAGCGAGGTGCGCGTGGCCAAGAAGTACTTCAAGTACTCGAAGCTCGCCGACCTCGTGCACGCGTACCCGTTCCAAGCGAGTGCGACGCCAGCTGAGATCGTCTACGAGCAGGAGCGAAGGCAGGCGTTTCTGCACTTTTTGAATGGCCTACTGGCCGTCGACCCCGCTGCACGGTGGACTGCGAGGGAGGCGCTGCGCCATCCGTTCGTCACGGGCGAGCGCTTCGTGGACGAGTCTTCAGGTGCACGCAATGATTCGATACTGCGCTCTCAGAGTGACTCAGTGCCGTCGTCTTGTTACTACCAGCAACAACCGCAAGAGCATCAACAGCACTCGACAGTGCAGTACGCTGGACTCCCTCACACGGTGACGATGGGATATCAACAGCAGCAAATGCCAATTCCTCAACGCGTGTGTCCAGTCAACGCGTACTATCTTGACGCGAGCGATCAGTACATTAATGGTAGTGAACCATTCGGCTCGTACACGTACAACCAGCCATGGACGCCAGCGTACACGGCCTTCTCGATGGGAAACGAGGGGAACTACGTCTACAACAACAACAGTGTCAGTCATCAGCAGGCTCCGTATGAACACCCGAGCCCGCTACAGCCCCAGTTCTGCTGGGATGTGCCGCCATATGAGGTAAGCGACCGTTTGATTTGCTCATTCATGAGCGCACTGGGGGATTGACAGTGTTGTTGCTGATACACTTGATGTTCAGTCATTTCAGCCGCCCGTGCCTCGAATGAAGCACAAGGTGACGCCAGTGCCGCCCACGAGCTCACTTGTGATTCCCATGCACTCGCCAGTCTACAGCTTCTCACCGCGACCTGAGTTCCCGTATCACCAGCAGCAAGTGCTGTACACGTATGATCCGTCCTTCATGCTGCCGCTCGAGCGCCAGCATCCGATCAGCGTCGCGCCGATGGACCATCAGCAGTTCAGGACCCCGCCAAAGCCGCCTCAGCATCAACAGAGTCACAAGGCATCAACTGCTCATCGATCCACGCGAAGGAGGCGCCAAACGCAGCCAAGGATCCCTGAAACCGATCTTTCGCTTCCGAATCTTGGTCCAGTGATCTACACGAACGACACGACGCATCAGGTCAACACTGGTGTCAATAGACGAGGAGCAACGAGGCACGTAAAGCCAGTCGAGACAACAAACCACCATCGCCAGGTGCACAAGAGCAAACGTCGGAACGAGAACTCGAGCGATGTCGGCGAACAAGCGCAGAGGCTGTGGAAGAGCCCACGAGCAGCTTTGGATCACACAGCGGACGGTAGAAGCACGCGAGATGGATTACCTGGGAGAGCACCTGCCCTTGCAGAGCGTGAACAGAGGTTAGAAGAAAATGGAGATGACACTGGAGGAGGTTACTGGGTCACTCCGCAAAGTGAAGAAGACATGTATTTCGCTGAGGCGAGCTTCAACTCCCCCATCCAGTGCAGCCTGGCGACACCGGCGCCGCCGTTACCGACGTGATCGATGGTAAAAACTGAGCGTTGCGAACTATCAAACCAAAGTCGACTCAACCCAAGTCCACGGGCTTTAAAGCCGATCTGGTTGGGAGGGTTCGTTATCAACTGAGCGCTGCTGCTGCTAACTCTCGACAAAATCGCGGACTTTGTCAATGAGTTCAGCCTTTTTCCCGATCGTCGAGATGCCGTGCGACTGCAGAAACTCCTTGAGCTGCGCAACGTTCTTCTTCTGGATCGTGTTGGAAGTGACGAGTTGTCCCCACGTTTCCTTGCTCAGATCGTCTCCTGCACTCGGTCCGCCGCTGCCGGTAGTGGATTTCGCTCCTTTCTTCACGGCGGTCTTTCGTGCCGGAGCAGCACTCAGCTACAGAAGTGCAGGTTAACATCAGCAAACGATAATGAAGAGTTGTCTGGCTGCTTACTGATAGCAGGTGAACACAATGCACTTACCTTTCTCTTCAGATTCGATTGGTCGATCAAATCTCCGCCACACACGTCCCGGAAGGTCGAAATCGCGTCCTATGCGTTAAATAAATTGTCGGTAGCACCAGAATTGTAAGCCATCCTTGTGCTTGTATCTGTCTGTCATGTCAATGAGCCACGAAGCAATAGAAGACACTTTTACGAACCTTCACGTCTTCTTGCGCAAATCCTTCCTCATCCGGCAGCGTCGTATCCTTCTTCTCATCAAACCCCAGCTCTTCCTCGCCCAACGCAAGCGCCTGGACGGCCGAATAGTGCTTCTGAAGCTCTGATGAAGCAACACACAAACCCAGTCAGTCATCAGACCAAACCAAATGCCCGTTTTTGAACCAATTCCAACATACCTGGGTTCTCAAAGCTTGGCACTTCGGTCAGCTTGAGTTTGGAGATCAGCGCTTTCGCGGCATCGACTTGCTCATCCGTCGCGCTTTCGTGCGTCTCGACTGGAATATCGCGAATGTCGTCGAGGTACGGCAGGAAAATGACGTTGAACCCGGACGGCTGCACTTGTCCAAGCTCGTCGGCGACTTCTTCTTGGGGCAACAGCGCCACGAGTCGCGGCTCACTCGACTTTCGCGCGATCAGCCGCGCCAGCGCGTACTTTTGCTTCTTGACCATCGCATTCAGCAGCGCCACGAACGCCTTGGAGCTGCCTTCGATGTAGCCCTCGCTCGGGTAGAGGAAGTACGGGCTGCGGATGTTAGAGTTCCACTTGAGCGTGCTGATCGGCTTGAACGCAATGACCTGGAGCCCGGGGGCGTCGTAGTGCTTGATTTGCACCACGTCATCCGGTGAAAAGTACACACGCTTACCCCCGTACTCGATGTAGCGCTTGATTTGGTCGGGCGCGAGGTACGCGCCCGTGTCTTCGCAGAGCCATTTGGTCTCGCTCTTCAGCGGCGTGTTCGTCGACGCGTCCAGTGCCACAGGCGGGCTCTTCTTCTGCACTATGGCGAGTGCGTAGAGCTCTACGCCAATGGACACGTCCTTCGTGAAGTGCAGCGAGAAACTTGTGAGGCGACGCTTGCGAAAGCGCTTGCGCAGCGAGCCTTCCATGAGATCCTCCAGCGAGTCGACGGGGAATGCCGGCTGGTACTGGATAATGCTCCCGTCCGCGGCCATCGCTGGCTCACCGTCAGCATCGCCCACCTCCAAGGAGTAATCCTTGAACACGCACGCGTAGAACTTGGAGAGATCGAACTTCTCCTTGCCCGGTGGAGTGATGTAAAACAGATTCAGCGTGCGCTTGAGCTCCACGTGGTTCTGCAGTGATAGACAGACAGACACGAGCATAGCTTAGCTTTCGTATTCGCACATAGTACACACAGATGAATAGACAGCATCCTCTCAATGTACCTGGACTTGCTTCTGCACGCGACCTTTCTCTTCAGCGTCGGGTGGTGGCGGTGAGTCATCGTTCGTGAAGAGCCACACGCGCTGCGTGTCCTTCTTCCTGAGGCTGTGATACACGCACATTAGTCCATTAATGGATGCCACTAAACCAGACCACATGCACCGTTAGGAGATGAAAGGTCATGCCTACTTTGCGTTGGAAAATGCGATGCCGCAGTGCCAGAGTCCGTTGCTGATCGCGATCGTCTCGCTATTCTGCATGCTCTCGAACTCGCGCTGCGCGTCAAATCCGTCTTCGAGGATCGCCTGCAGGTCCTTGATCCTGGCGGCAGATGGGTACCCGAGCGGCTGGAACTCGTACACGCTCTCGAGATTGTTCGCCTCGCCGCGCTTGTGCTGCACATGAGCGCATTAACAATAATGGTGATGTGGTCACACGTGAGCAACTATTCCCACCATAACACCAGCGACTACCGATACGAACACAAGCGTACCGAGCCGAAGAATACGACACTAAGCAGCGAGTTGTCGCTCGCAATCATTTTCGCCTTGAGCAGCTTCACGACAAGCTCCACGACTGCGTGGAACCACGTCGCAGGCGCCTTGTCGGCATTTTCAGCGGCCGACGGCACGTAGGGCGCGAACATGGCGGCACGCGCGTCGATGAGCACGACGAGCGCGTCCTTCCCGCTCTCTGCGGCCTCGTAGTCCTCCTCCTCGTCCTCCTGCGACGCTGCTGCGTCCGTGCGCTGGCTGCCCCACACGTCCATGTCGTCCTGCTTGTCTTGCTGTCTTGAAGCCGCGAAATGAGCAATAACCAAACGGCAGACGGTGGATATGTGACGAAAATACCCCAATAGGAACAAAAATATACCACTTGCATTTTCACTATTCCTAGATGACAGAAACAACACTGATTAACAAAATAAACCACTGTCGCTTCATCTCTTATTTGAAGCTATGCTAAGAATACGCCATCTAGCTGCTCGCCGTCGCCTTCTTGAGCTGCGTCAAGTCGGGCATGCCACTCGCGTCCTCGCGGCTCTTGAACGCGTGCCGCGCGTGCGCATGCAGCGAGCGGCAGATTGCCTTCGTCAGTCTAGGGTACTCGGCGGACTGGAACGCGTTCTCAAAACGTGCGCCTCCTCGCGCATCCAGCGTCTGCACAAGATCGCTGCACGAGACGACGTCAGCGACCTCGAGTCGCTTCGCGAGCGCATGGACATCATTACGGCGCCACGTAAAATCCTGGCGCAGCGTGTCCAGTACTCGATACATTGGCGGCGACAGGTGGATGTCGCGAGCCTGTGGTGCTGGTGGTTGTGGTCCATTACGATCGATCTCACCATTCGCATCTGACAGTACTGTTGGAGAATGGTGATATTCGATCACTGCAGTGTACGAAACCCGTGGGGCGGGCCAGTCTGGACGCACACGAAGCGAAGCTGCTGACAAGTTGGCGTTCTTCCAGGAGTCCATGAGCAGCGGGTACTCGCGCAGCAAGTACTCCTTCTGCTGCGGGTCGCCCGAGTGGTAGAGCAGACCGCAGAACTCGTCTGCCGTGTACGTGCATGTCTCCCACTTGGTCTCATACTCGTGCTTAAGACGGTCAAACTCGGCGAGCCACGTCTTCTCGAAGAGCGCCTTCTCCTCCTGCTCGCGCGCCAGCAGCTCCTCGTCGCCCTCGATGCCCTCTCGAATCTTCGTTTTCACCTTGCGCAGCGCGCCGATGAAGCTCTTTGTGATGGACGCCGATGCCTCTTCTTTCTTTGATGCGGCGTCAGATTGCTTGCTGTTCTCGGAGTGTTTCTCAAGCTCATGGCGCTCGCGACTGAATTGAAGCGTGTTGCTGCCCAATGGTGCGGCGCGGAGCAGGGCGACGATCTCCATCACCTCCATCTGCAGACAGTCGACGTCGTTGATACCTACGAGGACGTCACCAAGCTGGAGCAGCTCTCGAATCTCACCTTTCTTGTTGTCAAACTCAGTAACTGCGTCAGTGGCGTCTTCATCAGCTGGTGTTGCTTCATGTTGGCTTGGAGTGTCCACAAATCCGTCAACTGCTAGGCACGGACTACCGCTCAGTGACTCGCGCTTCGTGAAGTAGATGCCAAATCCTCCCTTCTCGGCCTTCTCAATCGAAACTTCGAACAGCGTCACTGAAGGCAAGCATTCAGCGTCTTCGGCTTCTTCATCTTTGTTGTCAGGTGCGGGCTCTTCTTCTTGCTGCTGCTGCGGTTGCGGCTCAGGCGCTTTGTCATCCTCCACTTTCGCATGCTCACACTGCTGCGCTTCTTCACACTGCATCCATTCATCCTCTGAGCTCACAGGAACAGCGTTGCTCTCGTGCGCTTCATCTTTGCCGCGCATCTTGAGAACGGACTCGCTCGCTGGTGGATCATATACGATCTGTTTGCCTCAATGGAGCTTTTGACAACCAAAGATCGAAAGGTCGCGCTCGCTGATTGGCTAAAATCACACAAAGATCTTCAAATCAACCACCACAAAAAACACACCACGATTGCACTTCAAACGCATCAACGCATTTCTCTTCTTCGTTGCTTGATCAGCTACTAAACGATCGCGTTCAAACGCCACAGCTTCTCATTTCTTACTCACTCTTTGGCGCCGGCTTCTTCTTGTCAGCCTCCTGCACGAGCTTGAGGTTGTCGAGCAGGTACGCGAGGTCGAAGGCCTTCTCCTTGAGGTAGTGGTAGCGGTCGCTCGCGCTGAAGTGGCCCGCCGAGAGGTCCATCTTGAGCAAAATCTCGTTTTGGTCGCTCTTGACGTCGCGCAGCTTGGCGACCCACTTGGTCGGCTCCCAATACGCCACGCGCGGGTCAAACAGCCCGCTCGTGACCAGGATGTTCGGGTACGCCTGCTGCTTCACGTTCTCGTACGGCGAGTAGCTTAGCATGTACTGGAAGTACTCTAACTCGTTCGGGTTGCCCCACTCCTCCCACTCACCCGTGGTCAGCGGGATCGATGCGTCACTCATTGTGTTCATCACGTCCACGAACGGCACGCCGGCGATCGCGGCCTTGAATAGGTCTGGGCGCATGTTCAGCACGGCACCCATGAGCAGCCCACCGGCGCTGCGGCCCTCGCAGGTCATCTTGCTCGGGCTCGTGTAACCCTTGGCGATCAGGTGCTCGGCGCAGTCGATGAAGTCGGTGAACGTGTTCTTCTTCGTCTTATACTTGGCGTTCTCGTACCACGTGCGGCCGTTCTCGCCGCCGCCGCGGATGTGCGCGATCGCGTAGATCACGCCTCGGTCGAGCAGTGGGAGGATCGAAGGCACGAAGCTCGGGTCGATCGACGCCTCGTACGAGCCGTAGCCGTACAGGTGCAGCGCCTGGCGGTCCTTGGTGCGCTTGTCGGCGCGGTAGACGATCGAGATGGGCACGATCGTGCCGTCCTTGGCTGTGGCTTCAAGGCGCTCCGACTTGTACAGCGATCGGTCGTAGTTCGGCGTTGGCTTCTCCTTCAGGAACGTCACCTGCTTGGTGTTGACGTCGTAGTCAAACGTCGTGCGCGGCGTCGTCATCGACGAGTACACGAAGCGGTACTTGTCCGTGTCGAAGTTGCGGTTGATCCAGCCCCCAACAGAGTAGCTCGACTCCTCGAACTCAAGGCGGTGGCGCGAGTGCTTGGTCGGCGCGGTCGCCTTGATGATCCAGATCTGCGAGAAGCCGCCCTGGCGACCCGTCATGACCATGAAGTCCTTGAAGCAGTCGATGTCGTCCGCCTTGATACTCTCGTCGTACGGGAACACGTCACGCCAGTGGTCCGGCGACGGCGTCGCCACGGGCACAAACATGAGCTTGAAGTTCGTCGCCTTGTCCTTGTTCGTCACGATGTAAAAGTTGCTGCCAAAGTGGTCCACTGAGTACAACACGCCCTTCTCGCGCTTCGCGATCACCTGCGGCGGTTTCGACGGGTGCTCCAGGTCGATGAACGACCACTCGCTCGTCTCGCTGCTGCTCGAGTAGAGGAACATGTACTTGTCGCTGCGCGCCTTCATGAAGTACGCGCTGTAGATCTCGTCGTTCTCCGTGTACAGCAGCTGGTCCGGCTCCGTGCTGCCCACCTGGTGGCGCCAGATCTTGTCCTGACGGTGAGCCTCGTCCTGCGTCGCGTAGTAGAGCACAGACGAATCCGGACCCCACTGCAGGCTCGAGATGTTCTCGATGCGATCAGAGAGCAGCTTGCCCGTCTTCAGGTCCTTGATGTATCCCGTGTACGTCTCGTAGCCGTTGAGGTCGACCATGTACGCGAGGTAGCGGTGGCACGGGCTCGGGCGCACGCTCGAGACGTCGCAGTGATTCTGGCCCTTGGCGATCTCGTTCTCGTCGAGCAAGAGCTCCTCAGGGGCGTCCGAGGTCGTCGCATCGCCCTTCTTGGCCTTGCGGCAGTGGTAGATGTAGCTGCTGTCCTTCTCCGTGCGCGTGTAGTACAGGTAGTCGCCGTGCGGGTACGGGAACTCCTCGTCGGTCTCCTGCACGTGTGAGAGCAGCTCGTTGTACAAGTTCGTGTGCACGTGCTCGAGGTGCTTGGTCTTCGCTTCCGTGTACGCGTTCTCCTTGCGCAGGTGCTCAAGCACGTCCTCATTTTTGCGCGTGTCGTCGCGCGCGTAGAAGTACGGGTCCTCGATGTACAGGATCGGCTTCATTGGGTTCGGGCCGCGGTTCTGGCCCGGCACAGCGCCGAAAGGCACCATGTGCGGGCGCTTCTCGAGCACGGGCGGCTGCAGCGTCTGCGCCAGCGTCGAGTACACGGCGCGGCGCGCGCGCAGCGCCAGGAGCGCGGCCACGGATGCGGCGCCCAGGCCCACGTTCACGGCGGTGGACATGCGGCTCATGCTGACTTCGGTCTCGTGACTCTGTTGCTTGTCTGGGGCTCGCGAGGGAGAAAGAAATCTGCGAGCCACACATCACCATCAGGCAGACAAAAAAGAAAGCGGCTTAGATCCGCTTTCTTGCTCTGAATACTGGACCTCTTGGGTGTAAACGAATCAGATTCAAGCTCTTGACTCGCGCTTATTTATGCTTGGCTGCGTGAGCTCCATCACACATCGCAGTCGGATGTGTATACACAGAGGTACACACATTGCAAACGGGTGTGTATACATTTTTAACCAGATATACTATTTTTAAACATTCGCTGTCCACAGTATACATGTGGACAGATAGGCTGACGGTCCCTCGCTGTCCCGTCACTACTTCAAGTGTAGATAATTGTTGAACTTGAAAGCAAAAATCGAAGGACACACCAGACTGGCCTATTTTACAATCGGAAATTGATCGAGAGGAATGTCGTTTTTAACAGGGCTGTCCCGTAGACAACGTACACACGGCGGTGGTAAACTAAAAAGCACTGTGAAACACATGGTACCGGTATACTCTGATCTGTCTTTGACATACCGGTACAAGACTGGTATAGCATATCTGATTCCGACTTGTGCTCCTTTTCGGTATTTTCCGGTATTATTGCAGTTTTTCATAAGTTTCAGGTTACTTGCCAAAAAATCATTTTCATTCCTTTACATTAGAAATACAAAAGGATTCCAATAAAAGCGTAAAAAAAATATTGAAAGCATGTGGTTACTGTTATGCAGAATTGACACAACATATTCTTTCACAATAGCGGATTGTCTATAAGGTTTTGACCAAAGAATGTAGAAACATTTTGATATTGACGCTGCCCCTCTCCCCCTCATTGCAGCGAGACTCCGACTCTCCCAGTCTCACACCACGTGTGCGCGCGGAAGGAGCGACGACGTCAGAAGCGAACGCGCCGCAGAAGGGAAAGCGAGCGACAAACAGCACGCGACCGCTGTCTGTCTGCATCGTCAATCAAGCCCCTCCCCCTCTTCTCTTCACTCCACTTGTGCGTACGTGTGCACATTTCCACTGCCCACGTCTCGATCTGTACAAGAGCAAAAGCAGTTCACCTCCTCCGTATCCAATTGCAGACGCCAGCCACTTCAACAGAAATCAACAGAAACCAGCATGTCGACGGCATCGAACGCGTCGCCGCGTCTGCCGCGACAGGCCGCACTTTCGGACGACACGGACTACGAGGACAAGCACATGTTCCCGCCGTCGCACCTCGAAAGCCCAATCTTCTCGCGAAGGAGCGTGCACTCGGTCTCGTCCTCGGTCGAGAGCTCGCCCGCGGCGCCCGTGAGCGCCAAGTCGTACACGAACTCGCCCTTGAAGACCCGCCACTCCGAGTCGGAGCTGCTCGTGTCGCCGCGCAACCTCGACGAGTACCCACGGTACGAGCCGAAGAAGAAGATGTCGGCGGATTTCTCCGACGACACCATGTCGGTCGGCTCGATCGGCAACGCCGAGAGCCCTAAATCCGACAAGGGAAGCTGGCGCATTCGCTCGGCCGTCGCAGGCCCGTTCCTCACCGGCCCACTCGCGAAGGACTTCCAGACGGAGCTGAAGACGCCGCGCGGCAAGGTGCGAGAGGACATGAACTTCGACCACTCGGGGCTGATGTTCCCGCTCGCGCCCGTGCTCGACGCGATCCCAGACACACCTCGAGGCGGCTACAACCACCAGCCGCAGGGCTTCACGGACATCAGTCAGTTCGAGAACAGCTCCCAGTCCATGGACGGCTTCAACCTCGATCACTCTGGCTACGCGTCCAGCGAACAAGTCACATTTAACAACTCGCGACGAATGCCAGCGCAGCAGTCGCAAGAAGCGATGCTCAACAGCCAGTACTACGCCGGGTACGCCGGACAGGGCGGCGTCGCACAAGGCGGCTTTGACCCATCGATGCAGCAATCCGCGGCAGACGGACATCAATACAACGGCGTGTCGCAGTCGTCGGCGATTGTCACGGCACAATCGAGCAACGCGCATGCTCCAAGCTACGCGGACGTTGTTGCAAGAGCGAATGGCAGCAGTGGCGGCAGCTCGAGCGAGCAGAGCCTCGTTGCATCCTCTGGAAGTGACTCGCTGGAGAGTCTGTCGAAGGGAATGGCGGACTCGATGGCGCAGATTCTCGCCAAGACGAAGAACGGGCGATCGTTTGGCGAAGTGCAGCTCACGACGCTGGTGCAGAAGATCCACCTGCACATGAACATCATGGGGCGCACGAGTGCTGCGATTCGGGAGGACTACAACCGAATCAAAGCCAAGCTCGAGCAGACGATCACAGACAAGAAGGTGCTGGAGGCGACCAACTATCACCTGCAGCAGCTCGTGCAGCAGTACGAGGTGGAGCGCCAGTACTTCCACCAGTACGTGCTCCACTCGCTCCAGTCGCAGTCTTCGCTGATCTACGAGTCGATGGGGAACTTGTCGCAGAATGTGGCGCAATCCAAGTACACGATTGAAGAGCTGAGTGCGCGCTTGTCTCGTGAGCTGTCCAACATCCAGGGTTTTCGAGGCAACGACAGTCAGCTAAAGGAAGTCTTGGAGGAAATCAAGCGAGCGGTTGACGTCAGCGCGATCAATGGAGCCCAGCGAGGTGAGACTCGACCCCACTCGTCAGCGAAAACCCCACAGCCGGCTGCAAATGCGAGTAATGACGCCAAGAGTGAAGAGACCAAGGCGAGCGGCTTCAAGCTGACGCCAGTGCTTCTTGCTGTGCTGCTGTGGATCGCGACTCTCGGCGGAGTCTACTTCAGTGCCAAGTCTGCTGCTCTTTCTGAGCTGCAGCAGCAGCCGTCCGCGTCAATGCTTCCAAGCGATCTCGATCTGATCGTGGACCAGATTTCGCAAAAGCTGGAGTCGGCAGTTCAAGCGTCGGAAGTCCGTAAGCTCGTGTACACGGAGCTGAAGCAGAACCCGCAGATTGTTGAAAGCGTCGTCGGCTCAGCTGCCGATGATATCGCTGAGGAGATCTCCCAGCGATTAGATGAGGAAGTGAAGGCTGAACAAAGAGAGCCTGAAGTCGTCATTTCCAGTGATCCAAGTGTCATTGAAAGCGTCGACGAGCAGAAGATTGTCGACGCGACGGAGACTGAAGTTATTTCCGAGGCGGAGCCGCACATTGAAAGTGTGAAAGAAGCTGCCATCACGGAGTCCAAGACACCTGTCGAGCCTGCCGCGCCAGCTGAAGTTGACATTGTTGCTCCAAGTGACGTGGTTCCACCAGTATTTGCTGAAAGCGAGAGCTCTTTTGTTGAGATCGAAGTGCCTCCGGTTGAAGACTTCCAGCAGACCCACGACACGCTAATTGAAAAGTTGCTGCATCTTGACGGTCTTCCAGGAAGTGACAGCTCATATGACATCGCGCCGACCGATGCTGAAGAAGGTGGAATTCAGCCGCCTGTGGATGTGAGTGATGCGACTGAAAACGACGCTGTTGCTGACAGATCTGCGGAATCGGAAGCCGAGCCCAGTGTCGACAAGGCAGAGAGCTCGACCCAGTCGTCTGTGGATCCTCAAGCACTTGATGAATCTTCACCAGAAGTGGAAGTTGAAGTCGTTGCACCAGTTTTTGAGCCTGATGAAGTCATCGAGATTGTCATCGAGAGCGCAGTGAATCCTGAACTGATCGTCCAGAAGGACGAGCTGCTTCGCGAAAATAGAACTTCTGTGGTAGAACCTGAGTCACACATCGACCTGGTTGGGCTCCCTGTCGTCTCTGAAGAAGACACATCGGTCTATGTGAGCGAAGCGACTACAAGCGAGTCAGAGACGAGTGATGCAACTGACGTTATCGCCGATGATGTGACCAGCATTGACATTGAAGAAGAAGCTGACGCAGTGAAATCGGCTATTGACGTCACCGTCGACCTGGTGGTTTCTTCTCCAGACGATGCTGAAGACGTCAAGGAGGAAGCTTCGCTGTCTGATGCCGAAGCAACGATCACAAATGGACTCGAGAGTACTGAGGCTGAGTCTGCTGTCGACCACGATGAGAAAGCAAACGACGTAGAAGTGGATGAAGTGGCGGCTGTTGAATCAAAACCGAGTGCTGTTAACGCGGAAGTCGAAGAATTCTCTCGCCCGGCAACAACCAGCGACGAACCAGAAGTGAGCATGGACAACATATCGTCGAGCCGTGATGCTCTTGTTCAAGTCAACGTAGAACCCGTTGAAGACACCAGCGTGAGCGCCGCCACGGAACAGTTTGACGCCTCGACGCCATTTGCTGGTCTATCCATGGCGCTGAGATCCTTGGCTAATCGTCTTGTCGACGGCTTTGACGCCAAACAGGACGAACCGATTCAAGTGGCTGCGGCTATGGTCTCTTCGTCGGACAAGCCGAAGACAGCGAGCGAAACCGTTGAGGAAGAAGAGTCTGTTGTTTCGGAACCAGTCGACGTTGCTGATGAAGATGTCACGACTGCGGATGCAGTGGAAGGTGTTGAGGCGGTGATCGAGATTCCAGTCGTCACAGAGCCAGCCTTGATCATCGAAAGTGGAAGCCAAGAGATTGAGCTGTCAGGTGAGAACGAACCAAACTCGGAAGCCGAGGGCAGTGTTGAAGGTGAAGAGATCGCCGCTGAAGTCAATGCTGAACTGCAAATTGCGGCAGCTGATGCTGGCGTTGAGCCACTTGTGACTGCTGACGAAGTTGCTGTTGAATTGGCTGGAGAAACGAGCGATGCCGACCAATCCAAGGAGGTGGTGGAGCTCGTTGAGAGCGTGGAGGAAGCCCAAGTTGCGGCCGTTGACAGTGTTGAAGTACCAGACGCTGCCTCGCTTGAGTCAGATGACAAAGTGTCGCCGATTCCTGCGGAAACCACTCTTGAGGGAGTTGAGTCTGCCTTGCCGGAGCCCGAAATCACTGACCCTTCGACTACTGAGTCGCCTTCGGCGGAAACTGAGGAAGATGCCACCACGCTTTCGCGCACGGTCGACCAGCCCAGCGAGGCTGTCGACGTCGTTGTCGAAGTGCCTGATGCTGCTTTGGTTGTTCCTGAAGCCGCAGAAGATGTCATCAAAGCTGTCGAGAATTCTCTCGCCAGCAATGTCGCAGCTGTCGAATTAGCAGACAGTGCTGATTATGCAAGTGAAGCCTCCGTTCCAGTCGACAACATGGGCGAGGAAGTTGACGCGGTGGTCGCTGAAGTGGACACTGAAGAAGTCGATGTTGAATCCAAGGAGCTGCTTGAAGCAGATTCTAAAGCAGACGCGCTCAAGAAAACCGAGCGTGTGATCGCGGAAGCGATTGATGTGGGAGGGAACATTGATTCCTCTTCAGCTGAACTCACACTGAGCGCTCCGGTTGAGGCAGCATCTGAAGCTGCAGTTGATGTGGTCAGCGAGACGACCGAAGCAGAGGCCGACGAGATCACAATCACCGTCGATGACTTGGAAGTTGCTTCTCTGCTTGCGGAAGAACCTGCTTCTGACGATGAGCGCGAAGCATCAATCGTGGTTGTGGCTCCTGTCGGTGACTCTCTTGCTGAATCTGACGCACCAGTTGACACCGATTCATCCAGCAAGCTTGTTGAAGAACTCGACGACATCAGCAGCCAGGTTGGCGACATTGGATCCTCGCTTGCTGGTGACGCCATCGGAAGCGTTGAGCCACTCGATCCAAGTCAATCATCCAGCTCAAGCGAATTAGCTTTGAATGACGTCGACGACGTTGAATCGATCGCTGCTGTTGTTCCTGAGACGCCTAGCGAACAACTTGACGTGCCTGCTGGCGAGCCACAGATGGAGATGAACATTGTGTTCGTCGACTCCTCGGCGGACGTACAAGTGAGTAAGACGACTGAAGTCGACGCCGAAGCTGATGAGGAGGTTGGTGAAACCTCCACTGATGCTGAAAGTGATGCTGCTGACGCTGACGAGCCTTCCAAGACAGTGGACTCGACCCAAGATCTTCCTGTCGCCTCGGAGTCAACTGCGACGACACCTTCTGAAGCTGTCGACATCTCGGACCTGTCAACTGGTAAGTAGCCAGCGTTGATGCCTTCAAGCCGAGGTTCTTCGCCATTTGCTGATGTCGTGAATGTTGTTTCAGGCGCTGTTTGAGGCGACGGATCAAGTGATGTAGCAGCCTGACGATTCTGATGGGAAAGTAGATCCCAGTTCCCGCCTGTTGAGGGCGATTTGATACGACGCAACGGCTGGTTCAAGTAGGATGCACCAAAGCTAATGCGAGTGTTCATGTAGAGATAGATTTATGACGATGATGTCGAGTTGAGTGCTACTTTTTCGAGGACGCAAATGAACAGAAGAAAGTTTCGAGGCAACAAACACCGTGCGCTTTATGTCTTTCTCACTTAGGTACTTGCGGTCTCTGGTGCTCTCTCTCTCGCCGCTTCTCATAGCCGGCCAGCCAGCCTTGCCTGCTTCATGTTTGTGTTTCTCTCTTGTGCTTGTGTCAGTTCACGCTGGGCATCCTCATGCAATCAATCAATCGCTCGATGGCGGCGATAGCATGAAGGTCGACGAGCGCTTATTCGGCGTTCTTTAAAATCTCGACACGCTTCTTCCATCTGCAAGAGCCACAGAACCAGAGCGCATCAGCATTTAGACACCCATTACTAGCCACAGGTAATTCGTAATAGCCTGGTACGTACTCCATGTACTGGCACTTTTCGTAGGCGTGACGCAGGTCCTGGCACTTCCACGGCAGGAAGAGTGTCTCCCGTCGGCACTCATTGAGCGGGATCACGAGACCGGCGCATGTGTCGCGGTAGTGGAGAGGCACCTTCGCGTCCACCATCTCCTGGCGGGACGGAATGCGTGGTCCTGCGCATCAAAAGCAGCACGCAAAATCCCATTAACGTTAGCCACATAGACTCACACATACACATGCGGGCATCTGGACCACCGCAACGCGCTCTTCAGCTGACATAGAGAAAGAAGAGAGGGCACTGAAGATCTCAGGCGCCCTCGCTGCCGCCATCAGCACGTGCAGACACATAGCTACATGCGTCTGCGCATCTCCTCTTGTCGCCCTGTAAGCAGACAGCCAACGCACCTTCGTAGTGCTCGTCGTGCCCGCCCATTTTCCCCAGCAGTTCTCTTTCGTCGATGCCACACAGCCGCCGCCAAGCGCTCCAGGGGGGATGACAAAATGTTTACACAGCGCATTTTGATTCTATCATACAAAATATGCGGCATAAATCGAATCGGCTTACTGTATATATGACAATTTTGGCATTAACAAGAAAAGAGGACGACAAAATGTTTACACAATATACTTTGATTATATCATATAAAATTAACGACAGAAGTAGAATCGGTGAGCTGTATATATGACAATTTGGCATCAGTAGGAAAAGGGAGTCACTCTCGACTTCTATATTGATAATTATATGAAAGAGTCTGATAGCTTATATTTACTGTTAACCCTTTGCAAACATACGTACTTTATGGGTAGGTACGGTACTACTTTTGCTCAAGATTAGAACCCACTTTTGATATACAGTTAAAGAGGCAATCGATCTAATTGCTTAACCTTTAAAATTAATTTTTGTTCTGAGCATGACCACCGGTTCACGATAACGGTACTTTAATTCACCAAAAAGTGCAACACCGACTCCGGCAAATATATTTCATGATTTGAATACTTGTTTCTTACCGGTACAAGGTATTGTACCGGTATATTCTGATTGACCCCGGCAACCGCTTTTACAACAAAGCTTCAAGTCAGGCAGGAAGCAAGCGACATGGCGATGCGACGTGGTGTGCTGATCTATAGCGGCTGCTGGAACAGTATGCAGAGATTGAGAATAGCGAGAGCGTCGAAGTCGCCGTGCTGAATATCGTCGAGGCAGTCATAGCTACACCACCACCGCAAAAGAATCAACGAGGAGGCTCGCGGCCCAGAAAAATGCCAAACATTGATCGAGATCGTGCTGAGAGCGACAAGCGGATGTTTGAAGACTACTTCGTCTCTGTCCCGATCTACTGCGCTCGCTTCTTCCGCTGCCGCTTTCGGGTGTCACGGTCTGAGTTTGATCGACTCGTGGACGGCGTTACCAGTGCAGACACCTACTTTGTACAGAAACAAGATGCTGCTGGTGTTTGGGAAGTCTCTCCTCGCCAAAAAGCGACTGCTGCACTTCGTATGTTTTGCTATGAAATCGCCGCGGACGAGTATCTGCGGATAGTGAGTGCCACGACGCTGGAAGCGTTCAAGAACTTCGCATGCGCGGTCGTCATGGTGGTTGGTGACAAGTACCTGCGTTAACCAACCAAAGCGGATATTCAGCGTCATTTGGCAATCAATGCGAAGTGCGGATTTCCAGGCGTGTTCGGGTCGCTAGATTGCACACATTGACAATGGAAGAACTGCTCTGTGGCTTGGCAGGGCATGTTTCAATCCAAGGACGGGAATGCTGGTTATTGTGGCTGGTACAGTGTTAGAATGCTTGGAGGATAAAACTCAATGTTAACATTGAGTTTTACTAATAGACATACAGAATATGTGTATGTTGTGAGTGAGCATTCATCTAAACGACATACACATGGTCGGCGGCCGCAAATGCGTGTGTTATATGTGAACACTGAATGAATGCTAGACGTTTGAGTGTGTGTGGATCTCACCGCAAAACTTCGTTCACTCTTTACATGCCATGAAAACTGTTCAACTCGAGAGGTTTTACAAGGGTGGCCATGGGCATGGATGGAGTGAATTGCGTGAGCATGCTTACAACGAGAGTCATGCGAAAGCGAGGGCAAGCAAATGGCGAAAGAGATTTACAAAAGGCAATGAAGCATGCGTGTAAATTCTTGCGCGAAGAGCTCTTTAATGCATCCCATTGTGATGTACTGGTAAGTTACGGATGATACAGCGCAGTTAGTGATCGGGGCCGTGGTGTATACTTCTGTTCCGAAAAGAAATGTGCAGTTTGGTTTTATGTGGCACACATAAATGAGGTGAAACTACGTGATTGGCTGAAAATTATTTTATTTGAGTGGCTCTAAAACGTTGGCTGGATGCCGCTAATTGCACACTTCTCGCACACACAAAATACTTATGGCGCGGTCACCTGGACGTGCCAATCTCAGCTCGAGCGATCGCGTTCGTCTGCTTGCCTTCTTGGCTGCTCGGTCAACAGAGGGCGGCGAGCTCAAGTATGGCGCGATAAAGGCAGCGAGTGAGGCGTTCGTGTGCCACCGAAACACGGTCCGAGAGATGTGGAAAGCACATCTCAAGCTCGAGCACGGAGAGGACGAGCGCATGGAGCCTGCTGCTGTTCGTGGCCGCCCGCCCAAGTACACTAAAGACGAAGTGATGGAGCGAGTGTCAGCCGTCCCAGTTCGTCAGCGAACGACGGTGCGGTCGACTGCGGTCGCGTGCAGCTCCCAGCGACGATCGTCCAGCGCTACATCGGCAAAGGTAAGGCGCTCCGGCGAGCAACCGTACATGTCAAGCCGGCTTTGAAGGAAGAGCAGAAGCTTGCGCGCCTCCGCTTTGCGCTCGCGTTCGTAGAACGACCGCTCGGTAAGTCTGCCTGCCTTATCATCTGCCTGTGTGCGAAGACGGGGGTCTCATGTACGCGCCGCTTTTCTGTAGGCCTGCGCGCTCGCTACTTTCAAGGCATGAGCGACGTGGCGCACGTCGATGATAAGTGGTTTTACGTCCACAAAGTCTCGTCGACGGTCATCCTCTCTCGCGACGAGCAGCTGCCGCACATCGCATGCGCTAGCAAGCGCTTCATCGCGAAGGTGATGTTCCTCGCCGC